>APFE030792772.1:93246-106745 GCA_000404065.3 Pinus taeda
TATTATTATTGTTAGGTCGGCTAGGTTATATTGTGACTCCTTAGACTCCTATATATAAAAAGGAGGTTTTGTCATTTGTATCATCCAAGAATTGTTCATTTATGTAATTTAAAGGAGGTTGCCCCCTCGAAGAGGCTGAATTCTAAGGAATTGATCTATCTTTTCTATCTTTTCCTTGAGCTTGTTACGTAACAGAAACCCTAGATGCCTACCTAGCCAAATCCGAACCCAAACAATAGGTAAGCTCAACAATTATATAGTGGAGAGACACCATATCCAACTTATGCTATAGAAATCCAGGAGATCAACCTAAGATCTGGGAGAATTCTCGTGGATAACCAACAACCCCCTCCACATAGGGAGGTTGAAGAAGAATGAGAGGAAAGAAACCATAAATTAAATCCACCCTTTCCTGAGAGATTAGCCCAACCACTGCAGCCTACCCCAGAAGAAGCTAAACTTCTCAGAGAATTAAAAAATCTATGTGTAAATATCCCCCTTCTCCAGGCAATTAAAGATGTTGCCATTTACAATAAGTTGATTAAGGAGAAATGTTTCAAGCATCTAGGAAGAAGGAAAAGCTATGCCCCTACCATTAATGTCATTGGGTAGCTGTCTGAATTAATGTTGGAGCAGGTAATATGCCTGAAATATTTGGACCCTTGAAGCCCTGTAGTAGATGTGCACATAAATGGCACCATTGTCCCACACACTTTGATCGATCTTGGGGCTGCCATTAATGTGATGACCGAGGACACCATGCTCAAGCTCAACCGCCAAGGGTCATTGAGGAAGACCACAACAGTTCTGCAACTTGCAGACCGTTCCAAAGTCATCCCTGAGGGAATTGTGGAGGATGTGATGGTGTCCATTAACTCTTACGAGTACCCTGCAGATTTTCTAGCTCTCCAGCGTAAGGCTGAACTTACTGGTTATCCTCTCATTCCTGGGAGGCCATGGTTGGCCACAACTGATGCTTGCATTAGCTGTAGAGCTGGGAATATGACCATTAAGAATGGGCATATGTCCAAATAGTTAGTCCTATACCCTCTTGCTCAACCTTCTCTAGAGCATGATTTACCTTTATGGTTAGAGGAGGAGGAAGAGGATGAGGTTTATTCCTCCCAACTTTATGCTTTGGAAGCAACCATAGGAGGAGGACAGTAAGATGGGGATGAATTAATTGAAAACCTGCTCCAAAGTCCAACTCCTCGATCGTTACCATTAGAAGAAGAAGGGAAACCTAGAACAATCATCCAATTTACTTATGTTTGGCCCATTCTGACCCACTTCATATCAAAACCATAGAATTCAACCCAAAGAAAACCTTGAAAATTAATCTATCTCTTTCTCCTCTCGAAGAGGAAAAGCCATGCAACATGCTCAAAGAAAACCTATAAGCCTTTGCTTGGATTTACAAGGAAATGAAGGGAGTACACCCCTTAGTGTGTACTCACCACATATGCATCAAAGAAGGTTGCAAGCCGGTTCGGTAACCACAAAGGAGGATGAATCTAGCTCTTAAAGATATAGTCAAAGAAGAACTGTAAAAACTGCTAGATGCATGATTCATTTACCCTATCCCCAACAGTGAGTGGGTCTCTCCTTTAGTGTTAGTTCCCAAGAAAAATGGTAAGTCGAGGATTTGTGTTGATTACAGGGAGTTGAACAAAGCCACAAAGAAGGATCATTTTTCCCTAGCCTTCATCGACCAAGTGCTAGACCGCCTGGCAGGGAAAACAATTTTTCTTTCCTAGATGGATTCAGTGGGTACAACCAAATCCAAATCTACCTAGAAGACTAGGATAAGACCACATTCACCTATCCTTGGGGTACCTTTTCCTATAAGATCCTTCCTTTTGGCCTATGCAATGCTCTTGCCACTTTCCAGAGAGAAGTCTTGAGTATTTTCGCTGAATTAGTACATGATGCGGTCGAAATTTATATGGATGATTTTACACCTTATGGTTGTGATTTTCAAGAAGCCTTGACTAATCTAGGCAAAGTATTACACAAATGCATTAAAATGAACCTGTCTCTCAGTGCAGAAAAATGTGAATTCTTAGTGATTGAAGGGACCATGCTAGGTCATTCAATATCTCAGCAAGGATTGCAGGTGGACCCAAAAAAAATAGCAATCATCCAAAGGGTCCCACCTCCGCAAAAGTAGAGAGATTTCAGGAGTTTCTTGGGGTTAGATGGATACTACCAAAGGTTCATAAAGGACTTCAGCAAGTTGGCCTATCCTTTATTTGGGTTTTTGGAAAATGATTTTGAGTTTATATAGTCAAAAAGTTGTCAAAAGGCCTTAGACATTCTAAAGGGTAAGTTAACCACTGCACCAATTCTCCGAGGCCCAAACTAGGCCCTCTCTTTTGATATTCATGCTGATGCCTCACACAAAGCCATAGGAGAAGCCTTAGGTCAGGTACAGGAGAAACTGCCCTATTTCATCTATTTTATTAGTAAGAACTTGTCAAAGGTTGAGCTAAATTATACAGTAACTGAAAAGGACCTCCTAGCTATTTTTCATTCATTAAACAAATTTAGGCATTATATTATAGGTTATCAAACATTTGTGCATACTAACCATGCTACAATCAAATATTTAATGAAAAAACCAGATGTGAATGCTTGAATTATAAGGTTGTTTCTTTTATTGTAACAATTTTATCTAACCACTATTGACAAGCCTGGTAAAGAAAATGTTGTTGCTGACATTTTATCTAGGGTAAATTTGCCTACAGGTGAAAAAGGAATGGTGGATGACTAGTTACCAGACGAGCATTTGTTTGCTATTTCAATTCTCTCTCCATGGTTTGCTGATATAGTAAACTATTTGGTATCAACATAGGTCCCATCAAAATTTCCCTCCAAAGAAAAGAGCAAGATAATTAGGAAAAGCTCCCCCTAGATCAAATATTGAGAAGGTGTGTAATGGAACAAGATGTTTTTGACATCCTTATGACCTGTCTTGATGGGCCTTGTGGAGGTCACTTTGCAACAAAGAGGACAACATTCAAAGTGTTACAATTAAGTTATTATTAGCTGACTCTTCATCAAGATGTGAAAAAGTACATTAGTCAGTGCGATCAACACCAGAGGATGGGAAAGACTACTCCAAGAGCTGAAATGCCGCTACAACCTCAAGTGACTTTCGAACCATTTGACAAGTGGGGCATGGATTTCATTGGGCCTATCAACCCTCTTTCAAAGAAAAAATAGTACATTATTGTGTGCACTGATTATTTGACTAAGTTGGCTGAAACCAAGGAAATTAAGGCAACAACAGAAGAGAAGGTGGCTGAGTTCCTAAGGGATAATGCATTCTACAAATTTGGGTACCCTAGAGAGCTAGTCATAGACCAAGGCAACCCATTTACCTCCAACATGATTGAAGAATCAAGCATAGGACCTCCACTCCCTATCATCCACAAGCTAATGGGAAAGTGGAGGTGACCAACAAGGCTATGGAGGGCATCTTAACCAAGGTAGTGAGAAGCAATAGGAAGGATTGGGTAGAGAGACTAGTTGAGGCCACCTAGGCCTATAATACCACATGGAAGAACACCACTGGATTTACACCCTATGAGCTGGTCTATGGGAAAAAGGCTTTGTTGTCCATTGAGTTTGAATATAACACATTAAGGATGGCATCCCAACTATATTTGGATCTTAGTCATGCACAGAAAAAAAGATTGTTCCAATTGAATGGCTTGGATGAATTCAGAATGTAGGTTCTCCTACATACAAAGATAGTTAAGCTTCAGAGAAAGATTTGGCATGATAAACATATTAAGGAGAAGAAATTTCAAGAGGGTGATTGGGCATTGTTATATGATTCTAGGTATAAAGACTTCAAGGGAAAGCTAAGGAAAAGATGGTTCAAACCTTATGTGGTGGAGAGATGCCATGTTAATGGTTCAGTGCAAATCAAAACTATAGATGAAGAAGCCATTCCATTGCTTGTCAATGGACACCGATTGAAAATGTACAAGAGGCCATTATCAAAGCAATAGTTCATTGACAATATTAATAAAATAGTGATGATGGTAGAGAAAGTTCTAGCTCCTCCCTCATTAGGTCACTAAAAAAGAAATAAGAATAAGGACTCAGGTGAAAACCTCCATGAGGCGCCTAAGTCCCATCTTTGGGTTGAAAACGTTGTGAGGCAGCCCAATGATGAAAAAAAAAAGAATAAGAAGATCCCTAAGTGAAAACCTTCCCTGAGGCAGCCAAGTTAAACATATAGGGTGAAAACCTCTCTAAGGCAGCTTAGGTGTTTTTCAAAAAAGAAAAAAAAAAGAGAAAAATATGTAATCGTTATTTGGAGGTGGGTGAGAAAGACAGTCAAGGAGCAAAAGGAGGATCCAAGGGAACCCTGCCGCACACACATCCATCTCCTCTACTCCTTACCATGCATCCATCCATCATTTATATCATTTTTCCACCCCATTGCTTCAATTTATGTGAGGACTGTGTTTTCTACAGGATCCCCTGTATTCCTACACGATCCCCTAAAAACCTATAGGATGATCCTGTAGGAATTACAGTGGCCCAGAAAACTTACAGGAAGTAATCTGAGGGCACATGGTAGGTTTGTTAGGTCCCTAAAATTCATCCTAGATATGATGTAACACCTCACCTTGTCCATTATCATCATCCCTACACTCACCATTCAAAACAGGAAGAGATAAGTTTTTGTGAGTTATGAGAAAAGAAAAAAAAGAAGAGAAAAATAGATGAGAGTAAGAGCATTAACTGAATGTCCCTTTCTTCACACACACTCCTACTCCCTCTATCCATTAATTGCACCATCCTCAATGCCCCAGCCAACCACATGATTAAGGAATTCCGAGGGATAAGCAGCTACAAGACATCCCATGGGAAATTCTGTAGCAGCCTATCCCATGAAATGTCAGTCATTAGCTACAGGTATTCACTAGGATAATCTAGGAGCTCCGCAGCAGTAGCAACACTAGATCTTGAGTCACAGATACCTGCAAAAGCCAAGGAACCATCAACAAACAACAAGAGGATGAAGAAGAATGACCATACAACAAATAAACAACACAACACCTCTGATCCTCGAAAACTGCAGCATGGCATCAAAACCACACGTAAGTATCCCGCTCACTCACTCTATGCATCATTTAATAAAAATTTGTAAAATTTATGAGATAGTTGGTTTACAAGTGAAAAGGTGGCTAGTTAACTTGGCCACCTTCATTCAGTTAGCACATGCAAAACTGGGTGTCCTCTCACACGTGGTTGCAGTCAACTCAAAGAAAGAGGAGGAATAGGACAAGAAGTGGTTAACTACGGATCTATGAGGTGGGAGATGATTACGAGGAGTGGGAAATGATGAGGTGGTACTGGGGACCAACGCTCCAAAAATGGAAACGTACCTCCACTCAAGCACACCACCTCACCCTGAAACACCATAAAGGGAAATAAAAAATCATTTGCATGCATTCCAGCTCCTCGAATTCCCTCAGTCAAGTCACTCTCATAACCCTAGCCACCCATCGGAAGCAAGGATTCATCGTTCTACAAGAGTGTTATATACCTAGGGGGATAATATGGGGTACAAAGTGAGGTACCCAAGAGAATAATGTAATAATGGGATGGGCCATAGTAATAAATAAGGTGGTTAACCTGTATCATGTAAGGGACCACAAGTAGTTAGTAATAATGTAATGGGCCCATTGTATTAGATAGATGGTATTGAGGGAACCATGGTAATGACCCATGGTATTGTATGTATGATGCCTATATAGAGGCTAGAGACTCCACATTGAGAGATGTAAAGGAATTTTATATGAGCAAGCATATGGCTTGTGGAGTGTTCTTCTTCCTTAAGGAGTGAATGTATGGTGTTGCCCTACCTTAAGGGTTTGATCATCAATAAAGAAGAATTTCTATCTATTTCTATCTTCTTATTTTTGGGTATATTTGTATTCTCATATATTTTTGGGTCAGATCTATAACAAATGGTATCAGAGCACTTTCTTGGGCAAAAGTGGAGAATTTTTTATTTTTTGTAGGAGCTTTCTAGGGCGGCGAGTTTGCAGATCAAATCTGTATGTTTTGGGGAAAAACCTATAAAATCTAATTACAAATCTAGATTCTTTGTGAAAAAATACCCGATTTCAAAAGAAAATTGGCCGAATCGGAGTCCGGATGAAGGAGATATCGCTGATCTAAAAATCAGTGGTGTTGCAGAATTTTTTTCGGGGCAACAAGTTTGTGGCGTAGCTTTGTACATTTTGGGACAAAATCTACAAAATCTAATTGCAGATCAGGATTATTTGTAAAAAAATAACCAATTTCAAAAAAAAAAATCAGTCGAATTGGAGTCCAAATGAGGGAGATATCGCTGATTTAAAATCAGCTCTTTTTTCAAAATTTTTGGTGACGGTGGGAGAGTTGTAGCATAGATCTGAAATTCCAATACTTGGATCAGGATTTCTATCACACGGGAAAATGCAGAATGGTTGTTCCATTTCCGAAAACAGGTCATAATAGAAATTCTGAGCAATATTGATGGAATTGTGGCCATTTCAAATTTTCGCCAAGTAAGTGAATTTTTCTCAAACCCTCTTCATGGAAAATTTTACAGGAAAAGATGATAGTCCTACTATTGAAGAATTCATACAAAGACTAAAGTTCAAATATGGGGGAATTTTGGAGGTCTATAGTACCGATTAGTTTGAAAGAAGAGGTTACCATATGGTGGAACTCACTTGGCATTAAAGAGTTATCCAAATTTTCAAATGAAGAATTGGAAAAACTCGTTATGGCCAAATGGCCTTGTGCTAGAAAAAAGAATGAGACACGTAAGAGGTTACTTTCTTCTGGTTTCTCCTTATTGTAGGTTGATGGATTGATTCAGAAGGATAAAATCATTTTCTATAAATCCGAGTTGCAAGCAAAATCTCATAAATGTCAACTTGGCAAAAAAATTGTAAGTGCCAGCAAAACGCATTGATAACACACAAGTCGATGATAAGGATGTTCAAGTTTATAAAGATTTGAAGCTTTCTATGGATAAGTATGTGTTTCATAGTGACTTTTATACTTTAGATATGGATAACATGGATGTTCTTTTGGGATATCCTTGGATGGAATCTGTGGGTATTGTCAATATTAATGTGCAGAAGAAATTCCTGAAGCTCTGGCATAAAAAGAAGAAAATTACATTGTAGGATATTTCCATTAAGACCCAAGCAGAGACTATGGAGGCAGAAGCACAAAGCTCTAAGGGCACTTACACATTAGATGATGAGTAGTTGATGGTCGGCAATCAAACACAAACAGAGGCTGAAGTAGAGAAGGTTACAGGTGCTAACACATTAGATGAGGGCTCAGTGGTTGAAGTAATATTGGAAGATAAGACACCACAATAGTCAACACAACATGCACCAGATAATAGTCAGGCTCCAGTAAGGGGTGAATTAAAGAAAAATACACCGTGGGTTAAAACTTCAACATATCATCACCCACATCACCCCACAAGAAAACAACCAACAAGCCACAAGAACAACAACCCCCGAATGACAGATAGAGAGGAGCAAATATCCACCTACTACACATCAACACAGAAGAGATGCCAAGGTCATCTTTCATCTCAAGTGAGCGAGGCACTAGCGAGATCGAGGGTTTACCTTTCTTTTGGATGGCTAGATGCACATGCATAGTACCATTGGACTACTCTTTTGAGTAGATCTTATTATTTGTGTTCTTCCCATGTTTCAGGGACGAAACATGTTCAAGACGGTGGAATTTTATATACCTAGGGGGGATAATATGGGGTACAAAGGGAGGTACCCAAGGGAATAATGTAATAGTGGGATGGGCCATAGTAATAAATAAGGTGGTTAACGTGTATCATGTAAGGGACCACAAGTAGTTAGTAATAATATAATGGGCCCTTGGTATTAGATAGATGGTATTGAGCGAACCATGGTAATGACCCATGGTATTGTATGTGTGAGGCCGATATAGAGGCTAGAGACTCCACATTGAGAGGTGTCAAGGATTATTGTATGAACATGCATATGGCTTGTGGAGTGTTCTCCTTCCTTAAGGAGTGAATGTATGGTGTTGCCCAACCTTAAGGGTTTGATCAATAGAGAAGCATTTATATCTTATTATTTATGGGTATATTTTTATTTTTTTATATTTTCAGGCCAGATCTATCACAAAGAGAATTTTTATAGGAGCATGCACAAGAATTCCTAGAGGAAAATTCAACAGGATACAGTCTACAAGATACATAGAGGTAGTCTATAGGATACGCAGAGAAGAGATCAAGAAGGGATATCACGGGGATTTTCCAATGCCACCATTCTAAAGAGGTAGGCTATAAAAATCCATCCCCATTTACAAGCAAATGAACTAGAAATGCTCTAAAATCTAGTGAATTTAGCAACTGTGGAAGGTGAATTACATACACAGTCAACTCTATTTTCCTCCTGAATTTAATAATTTTGTGTGAAACCTCTCATTTTTTCCTCAAGCCTCACAAGCAATATGACAGGATGGTTTAATAGGAGAGAACCCACAAACACTGTGAGGATGCAACAACACCCCCAAGTGCTTGAAATCTTTACAAGACACAACTAGATGGGGTTTTTTGAAAAATTCACAGGGTATGATGATGAGGTGACTCAAGAATTTGCTCATTCCCTCACTCCACACAATAGAATTCATGCCACTGTTTTAGTTAGAGGCCTCACTATAGATCTCACCCCAGAGTTCATCAGTAGGGTCTCCACACTTCCCCTAGGAATTCCATGGAGAAAATAAGACAAAGGAGATAATCAGGTGGAAAAAAGGAAATTCTTTTTGGAAGGTGAAGAACCCACAGAGGATAAAAATGGGGTAAGGAGAGACGGGCTGCCATACCCATGGAGTGAGGTAGGCTACTAACTCATTAAATATATCTCATGTGAGGGTAGATATAGTGTTGTTTACGGCTACCATTTTAGGATCCTTGAAGAATTAAGATTTTGGGTACAAACACCACATCACAAAAGACTCAACATACCCTATTTCTTGATGCAATCACTAATAGACTCCAACAACAAAGTAAAGGAAGGGAATTCCCAACAATTGTCTCACCATAGGTTTGTCGGGATCCTCATTGAGGATGCCCTCCAAAACCTCAGAATCCCCATAACATGGTCAGTCTTTAGATACCTTCCAGCAGAGGATGACATCAAAATCCTCACTTATGATGTTAGTCCTTCTGTCATTGAGGATGAGACAAAATAGGAGGAAGAAGATACAGAGTTAGATAAGGATGAGATGGATGAAGAAGAAGAAGTTGGCATAGAGGAACATGATGAAGCAGAAGAAGAAGAGGGAGAAGGGAAGGAGGATGATGATGAAAGAGAGGGGGAAACTAATGGGGACGAGGAAGAACAACAAGTGGAAGGAGATAAGAAAAATAGAGAGGAAGAAGGCATTGAAACAGGGAAGAACACAAAGAGGAGTCACCTAGGTGTCTCCAAAGGCTATTGAGAGGGAGGCAGTAGCTTCCCTCATTGCTCTCAGCACCCGAGTCAAGCAAAAAGGGAAAAGAAGGTAGAAAGCCCCATTATATTTCAGAACAAGAAAGAGCACAAGAATCAAACAAGGGAAGCCACAAATATCAACAAAAAACTCCTATTGAGATTGAATATTCCCCTACACCAAGAGACAAAATACCTTCCCCTAAGTCACCAATCGCCTATGTAAGGAGGCCTAGTACTAGATCAACTTCGTTGAAGGGTAAGGCCATCCTATAGGATCCACAACAAAACCTACAGCCAGAAGCAAAAATAGTCCTACAAGATACTCTACAAAAACTACATTAAGCACAAAAATTGGAAGGCAAGGTAGGGGAGCAGCAAGAAACAAAAGAAGATGACCCTGAAACAAAGGAACCAAACCCTCAACCTAACCTAGAATCCTACAACTAGTGTATTGAAGGAGGCAGGGTAATACCTCAAAAATTCTCCATCCCATTATTTTTCGAACTTGAGAAGGAGAGGGAAAGAACCCACTGATGAATCAAAATCACCAAGTCAAAAAGGGTGGAAGACATTGGGAACATGGAAGAGAAGCTCAAAGAAATGGGCAAAGAGCTAAGTGGCTTAAGGGACAGAGAAGCAATAGTGAGAGATCAACTTGAGAGGGAAAATGTATGGCTAAGGGGACAGCTGCAGGAAAGGGAGAAACAACTAGCATGTATGGAAAACCTCTCCTTTGAGGCCATCCAGTGTAGGATGCTAGCTAAATCCTATGCTCTTTACCTCAAAGAACAATGGTTGCAGTTTCAGATTAAAACACTAGCACAAAGGGGCACCATGCCATTTTAGGACTATAGGATGTTTATTGATCTTTGTGATCAAAGTACACTAGAGGATAGGGCCAAAATGGCTAAGTCTTACTTGTACAACATGGCCCTCACCAACATGAATGTTTGGGACCCTAATATCAAGCTAGGAGATCCATAATTAATGGCTTTGGCATCATCGATGAACCATGAGGGGTCAAGGGTTGCAGAGATGAAAAGAATATTGGCGAGAGAGCAAAATGAATCTCTTTTCATCAAATATGAAAAATCAAATCCCATGGCCTTAATTAGCACCCATAATTTGTTTACAAATGATCCTCAGCTGGCACCTAGATATCTTACTACCCATGAATAAGAAATTTCACATTTTGAGGATATGTTTAGGCTTCTAGGAGATGATAGTATACATGCCTTCCTAAGGATATGGAACACACTACGAGAGAGATTGAAGATCAGAGAATATCACTTCCCTCAAAGGTTGAGAGAGGCACTCAACAAGACACCTATGTAATAGCAGTCAATGCAAAAGGTTGAAGGTCAATTGGATAGGCCTAAAACTCAATCCACCACTACTCCTAAGGATGCTAGAAGGAAGAAAAGAAGAAGAGGAAAAGAGGCATTGGGAAGAAGTAGAAAAGAAAGCACGCTCCTATGAACAAGAAGAAGAGACCACAACAGAGGCATGGGCTATCAAAGAGGCTATCATAGCCATGAAGGACATGGACATTGACTAAGTTGCTTAGAGGATGAGCAACACTTTCAGTAGTGGGTGATGATGACCCTCATCATGGGGTAATTATATGGGCTTTAATTCACATCTTAGCCTAGTCAAACCAACTATTCTCACAACTTATTGCATACTTTTGATTATATATTGTTTATGAGATGAGTTAGAGTTGGATATTTCGCTTTGTGGTCTAATATGCATTTAATGCAGGATGAAATGATAAAATCAAGGAATTTTGGCAAAAATCTTGGTATAAACTCAAATGAGACAAGGGAGAGGAATTATAGGAGGTAAGTCCTCCTCATTCACTACCCCTCTATTCGAATATTCCTCCATCAGTTCGGAGTGCAAACAACCAAATCATAAGAACTAGAATGCAGTCGAGCAAGTGAAAGACAAAGCACCAGTTTATCTCAAGTTTGGGAGCCAAGCCTCCCTAATTTTAAGGAAGTCATTGGCGACTTCATATGTATAAGTAGAGAGGCCTAGGACCTCATTAGGATTCGGATTTTTGATCGGTAAAATTCTACTCTATTTTCGAGTAGTAATACTTGTGATAGTTTTTTATGTAATCCATTGTTTTGATAATAAGAATGAGTTTTGTTTTGAGCGAGCACTAAGTTAGCTCAGAGGGCTGAAGCTCTTGGGTTAGGGTCCAACCGTAGCAGCCAAGGCTCCTCTTTATTGTACATGTATGCTAGCATAGATTCATAATTTAATTGTTCATTTGCTTAAGTAGCTGCATTTTCATTACAACAGTGTAGACTAGATTGGTTGTATGTTAGTTTGCTTCCATTTGTGCCTTATTTTAATTATGAGGTTAGCAAGGAGAAAAGGATCACCATAAGGTTGTCAGCAGGTGTCTCGGCCTCACCTCCTCCCTCTAGGACCATGACTTGAGGAAGAGACCCTTTAGCGACCCAGAAACATGGATTTCTAGTTCTTGCATGAGCTTTGGAGTTTGTTGTCTTGATTCAGTACTTGGTTCATTTCATTGTCATCTTTTTCCATTACTATATTTTTGCAATAAGATCTCATTCATGTTCTCATTTCCTTCAGCACTTTCTTCATGCATAATAAGAGCAATTAATTCATGCTTTTCTAAGTTTATGAAGATGTATCTGGTTGCATAGTTCTTGAAAGACACACATCTTTTAAGCACTGCAGGTATTTTAGGAGGAGGTCTAGACCTCATCACTAGCATCCATCTTCCACCTCATCAACCTTAACCACCTCTTGTTCCACCATCACCCTCACTAGTTTTTTGTCCTTTTTCATTGAAATTCCCCTAGACATATTGAGTGAATCTAGCCATCTCTTCTCTTGGATATTGACTCATGAATGTTCCTAGACCTTCTCAAAAACTATCCCACTCATCACACACCCTTTCCAAGCTTCCCATCACCTCCAACATGTCACAATTAGCTCTCGGCTATATCCTATAGGTTTCCTATAATTCCTACACGATCATCTTGTAGGTTTCTAGTACATCGTGTAGGTTTTCCTCAAACAGTCGGTTTTGAGGCCGAATTGATGGGGAACCTCTAGGAAGTCACAAAAAGCATCCTAGGACCCTTCCACACCATCCAATCACTCCATAAACCTTCTAGCCATAGTCAACCACCTTCCATCCACCTGTCACATCCACAACAACAATTAAATTGCATACTTGATTTTACTGAAAAAAAACCAAAAAAGTGAAAAGAGATTTAGTTTAATTTTCTTGCTCACACATTAATATGGTTTAATGCTCTGTACTTCTGTAACTTAGATAGCAACATTATCTTAGTGTTGATTTAGCAATCTTACATAGCATAGTTGTTTAAATGGTTAATTAGGATATGGTGTGATTTAGCATTACATGTTATTTTCCTCATTACTGCAGTAGAATAGCTCTCTTAGAATAGACTTGCTCTTCTTCCATCAAAGAATCAAGCTTCTTTTGACTCAATAGAAGTTTGGCTTGGAACCCCTCCGGTCTCTCGCCAAATGAACACTCACAACATGCATGACCTTCACTTTTACTTGTGCATATAGCACTGTCACCTCCAACTTTGTAAGAACACCAAGTTGATAAGTAAAGCTGGTAGCCTCGGTGTTGCACCATCCTTGCTGCAATACTAGCATTCATCACTTGCCATTCAACTCCTAACATGTGGTAAGCTAAGGCTTTAACAATAGGCAAGTTGAGTTCAAAGTTTTTTTCACCAAACTAGAGGTAATGATTACAAGGACGAGCTTGCCCATATAGATGACATTCGATGGAGGTTTTGAACTATTCAAGAAGCATGATTGGACATGTGTTTTTTAGAATTTGGAGGCTATATTTCTTTAAGATATGTTTTTTTTTATAATTTAATTTATAATGTAAAGTGGGTTTTCTTTTTAATTAAATTGAATAGGAATTAATTAAGATATGTTTTTTTT
>APFE030792772.1:108997-284067 GCA_000404065.3 Pinus taeda
TTAATAGCTAACCTTACCAAAGTAAAACAATAAAAATTCTTTAAAATTTTAATGCCTAACCTTTACCCAAAATACCAATACCCATACCCAAAATAGAGCTCATTTCAAACCATTTCAAATTAATTATCCCTCGGAAAGCGATTTACTACGCAAAACGCACATTATTTAAAAAAATAAAAAATTGTGTAATATTTTTCCCCACATATACATACAATAGTGATCTGAAACTTCAATAAATACAATACTGATTTGGAACTGAGCCCTTCAGTAGAGGCTAGTCATACCGTGCATACAAACATCCACTTCTTCACCATTTTAACAGAATTTGGATTCTCCAGCACAACAAAGTGCTTATTTCTTCTATGAATTCCTGCTTCTCAGTGATCTTATAATATAGAAACTGATGAACCGTTTGTATAAATAGCACAGAGATCTGAACCATCTTCAGATCCCATTGAAGTGTCTCAATCATAAATATTTTTGAATTAAGGAAGCTAAAAATAACCCAAAACAATCATAAATGAACGCTGCATCTTCTGTGGTTGAAGGAATTACCACCTGTATTCTTATCAACCTTCAATTGATCACATTTGACCCGCATGTTGTAATGCCTAGATTTCCACCTCCTGACCTTGAACCGAACATGAGCATACAATTTCAGTCTCAATTCCAAGGTCCCGGCCGAATTCTCTAACATCAGATCCCTCGCAATGTCCTCCCTTAATATCACGGAGTGCGCTGTTAAAGTGGGCTGCAGAACCCTAACTCCCTTGTGGCCCTGATAGAAGGGACCAATATCTGAACCTGCAATTCTTTGATCGCCATAGTAAATGTAGCCCTCCATCCTATAGTAATAGATGCCGATTCGACTACTTGGGTTCCTCGTCGTGAGGTTCATCTCCATCCTCGAATTCAGAATTCTATCTGTCAGACTCAGCTCCGGGTAGGAGGCATATTCAACATAGTACTTCGGCTCGTGGGGGCGCAGCACCAGCCACGTTATAAATACAAAAACCCCAACCACAGTCAGCAGACTGAGAATCGTTGAACACAAGTTCCTTATCATGCGCTTGCGACGAGTGTCTTTTCCCAGAATTTTGTCGACAATATCTCCATATATTGGTTTTGGCGATGCCATGGAAGTACAGTGATTGAAGGATAATTTTCGGCTTACAAACTCAGAAATGGGGCAGACTATGCAATATACACAGACAACATGAGACGATATTGCTACAAATTCAGTAACAGGGAAGAGTATGCAATATGCAGAGATAAAACGAGAGGATATCAGACATTGAATGGAATCAATTAGATCTGTTTTTATAGAATCATGGTTTCTACTTTCGCTTTCGAGATGGCGAGAGAATGTATTCCAAGAGTGTGAAAGACATTGATGGAACATTCTACAAATAGACACTAGATTCTTCTGTTCAAATTATAGTGGTAAAATGGTTTTTAATTTCTTGACAAGGTTTTGTTCCAGGAAAGGATCGCTCCACTTGTATATCCACGTCAAGATGATCCAACAAGGAAGCGATTCTTTTGCTTAACTTTATGGTTTGCAGAATTTATATGGAGTGAATAACTTTTGCTTTTCATTGTTTTTTTTTTTTTTTAATTACGAGTTTAACATAACCTTTAGCAATGCTAACTTCATTGGACAGCAACAATAAATTACTGAAAAGCTTTATCATTTGCAGCATTTATATGGAGTGGACAACTTTGCTTTTCATTGTATTCTTCTTAATTATGAGTCTGTAGTCATGTTAACTTCATTAGACAGCATCAATAAATTAGTGAAAATAAATGTAGCATCTAATAGTCATGTTAACTTCGTTAGAAAGCATCAATAAATTAGTGAAAATAAATGTAGCATATAATATGGGTGTGGCTATTTGCAAATCAATTTCAAACACCAAAATTCCAAATAACTTTTAATGTTGAAATTAAGTTAAAAATGAAAAGGATTTTGTTCAAAGCATTTGATTGTTCACAAATTAATGAGGAATTGTGCAAGTAATTATTCAAGAATTTATGGCATACTACCCCTTTGTTATTCTAGGTGACCTTTATTTTATGTTATCTTACCTTATGTGTTGTTACACACACACATTGTTGTTAGTTTTAAGCATAACTCAAAATATAACAATTGCTACTATCTAGGCTCATTGGTGGAAATCTACTGGTGTAAGGCTAGTTGAAAAATATGTCACAAGTTAGCACATCAATAATAATGAATTCATATTAATCATTAGTACCATGCTAATTACACAAATCACAAAGTAAGCATGACACTCATACACGCTCAAAGTCCACTACACACCACTACACATGTGCTTTTAACATCCAAACAATTGCTTAGTTAATCTTCTAAAACCAATATGAACTCCTTTAGAGAACCATGTCACTGTTTGCCCATGATAGAGCCCATCCAACTCAGTGTTGAATGTGGATGTTTTGATACCACTCTCTAACATACCCCATCCTAATCCCCATCATAACACATGTTAAGAGGAAGTAGCTACTATGCTAACCTAAGACCCAAAGTAGCGCTATGGAAATAGGGACCAAAATCTTTGATCTTTTCAACTCACTAAAAGCTTATTTTGACATCACTATTGGATTCACCTAGTCAAAAATATTTCGGTGATATAAACATTTTCTTCAATTTGACCCCTCGATAGAAAGATGTGACCCTTTGCAATTTTGATGAATCAAAAAGAGCCACATCATCATTATGACCATGTGGCAACCACATGGTCATACCCACCTAGTTAAGCTCCCAACACGACCACCTGGAATTTATTTATTGGTTGTTGACCCTTTCATGGTTTCAGTTCCACACCTTTGGTTGTGCAACAATATGAAAACATATCCTTGTGGCATACACCTCACCTCGATAGCCTAGACATTAGCGCAGAGGTGTGGGCCCCCATATGGGTTAGTGTGGAGGATGAACCCCATATAGTTTGCGAGAGTGCAAAGGGGAGAGGAGCCGAGTAATCTTCACGTCTCTCAAGCTTTGTTACCATACTCTCTCCCCTTTGCACTCTTGCAAACTATGTGGTGTTGATTCTCGAGGCTAACCCACATGGGGTCCTGCACCTTTGTACCAATGGCCAGGCTACATGCTCACGTATCTGCCACAATGACCCAAGTGGTGAAACCTGCTATTGCACCAAGAGTGCTAGAACTCCTAGGGGCTCCTCAACTCTATTTATCAACCCGGGGTTTGTACAAACTTTGAGGTGAAAGTTCTATATACATAGTAGATGGAATTCTAGTCATGCCACCCTCACCTAGGTCATTTGATCATTAGGGCTCCAAAACCTTTCTTCTACTCGATCATGGGGAAATTAACTACTAAAAGTGAAATTCAAAAGCTATCTCTAATGTAGAAAATGTGAATTCTTTTCAAATCTCACTTGTAGATGCTACCAACCTGGAAATGTTATTGGATTAATTCATGAGAGCACCAAATCTATACTACATGCCGAAAGGAAACTACAGTAATTGTAATCAACCATCTAGATATCAAATTCAGTTGGAAACATCAAATTATTCAACCAATTCATAACTCAAGATTTCATGCATCAACTATCTAGTTCACACTTGCATATAAAGTAATGTTCTACTTTGTCAAATCTTAGATATAGAAACTAATGCTATTATCTCTTGTAGTGAAGGAAAAAGGACAGACAGAATGGCCTAGGTGCTACCTTTGATCATGGAGTCCAATCTTGGGGGTCAAACTACTCCTAAACTAAGTCAAATTTGCATTACATGTCCAAAGATGAGAAAAACAAGCTTCTATAGGCATGCTATAAGAATATGCTACACGATCCCTATATTGCTACACGAAGGCTGCCGAGAGGGATTGATAGGTAAGAACAATGAGATCAAGGGATGGAAATATGGATGAACGTTGTGGTAGATGGATAGAAGGTTAGCAACACCCCTAGCCAAGCTCAAACCTTCAAGAAGGTCACTTTTGGACTAAGAGGGTTGCTCACGGTGACCTAAAAGGAAAAGTTCAAGAACAATGGTGGAGATTCATCAAAAGAGAATGTAGAAGTCTTTGTTGGAAATGGTGAAAAGGTCCCTTGCTTGCAAGTCTAGCGTTCCTACAACATCACATGCACCTCCTATTCTTATCATTCACAAAATATAAATGGCGTAAAACATGAGTTGAATTTAGAAACTATCTAAGTTATGCCAAAAACTTTGATCTATATAAGTATTCAACTTCTAAGCTACAACAATATATGCAAAAAAAGATAACCAATGTAGAATTTCCAAGAAATCGTAAACAAGAAATCATCAACATAGTGTTTTTGAGCTGTGATAGTGGATTCCTATGATCATGCTCCCATGAGAGAGATGAGAAAGAGGCAACAATCACAAGATTTTTGAAGAATTATATTCTACTAAAGTGCAGCAACTAACAAAAATTCTAAGCTAAAAAGGAATATCAATACATATGACCAAATATTGATCAATGACTTAAGTGATAGCTCAAATTTCAAAGTGTTCGAAATAGTGTTGAACCCGAGTGATGAGATAGATCTTGTTTTCCTGATTCTAGTGTCATGAATGGTTTGAAAAAAGCGACATGTATGAAGGAGTTATCACAATTTGAAAAAGTCCAGTAAACTACAATTTATGGACATTTGACCAAGAATAATTTGATTTTTGGAAATATTAAAAGAAAATATATTCCAAGGAATATACCTTGGAATATTCCCTTTTGGGGTAAGCTCTAAACCTTCCCTTAAATGTCTTTCTTTGAGTTCCGTATTGAGAACTTGGGTAGTATTCAGAAAGTGGGAAATAGTATCTTGCATGGACAAAAAGTTGTAAATGATATTCTATGATTTCACGCGATTAACCTTAGCGGTTGACACGTAGCATGAAAAACTACTTTTCTCGCATGCTCTCAACATGATATCAGTCGTGCAAGAATTTGCGTGAGATTGCATGACAGTCGTTCGATTGGACGGGTCACATCGACAACGAAGATCGTCTGGGTTAGTTTCTAAGCAGACAATGCAATATCCATTGGATCGAGCAGGATAGATTGATGGTGGAGATTCCACTATTTGAAATGCTTCCGGTGAGGATTATCCCTAATTGTCGGGATTATACCGCCTCATATGTGCGCCCAAACAATTATTGTAATGGCTCACCTTCGACGGTCAGCTTGGTGGAGTGGCTAAAAAGGTGGCTATGCTAAATTTAACTGGAGTTAAGTTCAGTTCAACAAATTTGGTGGAGTATCCTTAGGGGATATGGACTAAATGCACTCCAGGAGGAGTTTTCGACCAAAGAGAGAGAGAGAGAAAAAGAGGCTAGCTAGGCTAATTGAAGCCTTCTGAAGCCATTGGAATAGTCCAGAGAAGTTGAAGAATTCATCTTCATAGAGATTTTCATCCAGGAAGATTTCGGAGCTTAGGGCCACTAAGAGTTGGAGGCAGTTGTAGGAGCTACCAGTACTCGTTCTCAGCGAACCAACAGCCATTCATGTCTGTAAAGAGAATTATGAATCCATTGCAGGGATTTGCAGAAGCATTTGAAGACTTCTAAAGCCCGAGATGCTACAGGGAAGTTCAAGGCATCCCAATGCCAATCATGGAGGAAGGCCTAGTTTGGGGATGTAGTGCTCATTTTGAGAAAATGATTAGTTTATTTTGGGTGTCTGATATGTGTTGGAGATAGTAGATGAGGTTTTAGTGATAGATAAAGAATTCTAAAGGAGTTAGTGCCATCAAGAAGCTCAAGGTATCTTAGAGCACTGATTGAAGAAATCAAGTCTATGGGAGCTTAGATCTGTTTGCAGAGTGATGATAGCCATGACAGGGATATAGATGGTATTCTAAGCCCATTGGTTTAGTTCAGTAAACTTTGAACTTAATTATGGAACTTGTAAAAGAAACTTTTCCATAATCCCAAAGAGCCAAGTCAAGATGACAAAAACTCAAGGTGACATAGCCCACGATATTCGGGTGAACTCCTAGATTAAATTTGTTATTATGTGTTGATGTTTATTTGTTGCATTGTATGGCTGTTATATGTGTTTAATACCAGCAAAACAAAATGTACTTAAAGCACTTAAACAGTTAAAAACAAAATACATACACCTGTTTCAATTATTTCATTCCACAAATGTCATATATAAGCTAGATCATTTATTTGTTAAGCTGAGTGGGAGTTTCTTGTAAGAATAACAAGTTATCAAACCCCAATTTTAGATTATGTGGTATAAGAGCAAGATGCTTGACTGATAGAGCAATAAGTTGCTTGATTGACAGAGCAATAGGTTGCTGGTTTGACTTGAAAGGTGTTTAAAGAGTACAAATGATTTGACTGTTTGAGTGTTTGTAAACTGACCGATGTTTGAGTTTGCAAAGTTGAAGGGAAAGCTACTGATAGCTAAGGCCAGGAAAGGACAATAAGAAATAAGGGCTTAAGGCATTCTCCTTACACAAAGGATCTCAAGGTAACCCTTGAAGCACAAGAGGGTTTGTTTGCGAAAGACTACTTGAATAAGAGTTGGACTCTATAGCCATTCAGATCAGAAGTTCTGTCAATATATTTTGAAAGCTTTGT
This sequence comes from Pinus taeda, assembly GCA_000404065.3. Taxonomy (NCBI): domain Eukaryota; kingdom Viridiplantae; phylum Streptophyta; class Pinopsida; order Pinales; family Pinaceae; genus Pinus; species Pinus taeda. The sequence goes on from APFE030792772.1 coordinate 115,604, forward strand.
GGATTTTGTTGAAGTTGTTTTGTTCATTTTTATAATGCCAACTTCTACTAGTGAGTTTTCAAAATCTTGCTCCTTCACAAGATTCTTTGATGAAGACATGAAGCGAGACTTGTTCATCATGATGGATACAGTGAAACAAATGTATGAAGATGTGAGAAAGAGCACCAAATTTCGAGAGGAGTTGAATTCCATGAAGGAAGAGAAGCAGTTGATTTTTGACAAATTGCAGGAGATGGAGAGCCAACTTCATATTGCAAATATGAACCTAGAAAGGATGCATGAGATGGAGACACAAGTCCTTATTGCTAAAGAAGCCTTAGTCAAGCATCAGCTTGAAGAAGAGTTAAACAATCCTAGTTTGTCTTCAATTTCCTCTAAGAATGTTTATGTTGGTTCTTTTGAAAAACATACAAGAGGCATAGGGTCCAAGTTGATGTAAAAAATGGGCTATGAAGGAAAAGGATTGGGAAAACATGCAAAAGCCATAGTTGAGCCAATAATGGTTGAGAAAAGATCTAAGTATTTGGGTCTTGGCTATGGAAAATCTTATGGAGAAAGTTCCAAAGTAGCCATGAAGGCAATTGAAACAGTTCCTAGAAGGAGTTTCATTTTAGGTTCTCTACCTCAAGTTTGTAAATCTTGTATTCATGGGGAATGCAATTGTTTGAAACATACTTTGCAAGAAGAAGGTGTTCATAAGCATGCACCCGAACAAGGGTGTTGTGAAAGCTCTAAAATCATATTGATGGTGTTCTGAAGAGAGCCACTTCTTCATTCGATTCACCTTCTCATGAAGGCAACAAAGGTGAAAGAGGAAGGTATAAATATGATTTCAATCACATTTCTTTTTATCATGTTAAGCATGGTAAATTTCCACATAAGAATTGGAAAGAAATTGCATGTTCCTTTTGTGTTTTGGTTAACCATAGTGTTTCTAGATGTTGGAAGAAAATGGCCACATACAAGAAACTTTTGAAGAAGAGGAGCAAGAAGCCAAAGGTCCTTTGGACAAGGAAAATTATGCTATAAAGAGGATGAACATGTGTTTCACTTATTTCCATAAGCAAGGACATATTTTTGAAAAGTGTTGGGTTTTGAATCCAACAATTCTTCCACAAAATTGGAAGAAGGTGGTAAAAGAGAATGACAAGAATGGAAAGGAAGTTTCCATAATTGATGTGTTTCTGGAGAATTCACATGTTGATGGGATGTGTAGTTGAAGGAAGAGCCTTTGATGTGGATTGGTAAGAAATGGTTAGAGATCTTATCCAATTAAAGTTGCATGTCTTTTGATTTGATACATTTCTTTGCCAATGGAATGCAAATTGTAGGGTTTTACCAAAAAGGTGAATGAAAACGTTGAGTATGAGACTCGCTTTATTGCAGCAAAATTATGATCATTTCAGCTTTGTAAGTACATTTACATATGATTGAGGATCTTGTACTTATGATTGTGCTTGAAAGAATGTTGAAGAATGGAATATGTACATGAGAATGGTATGTATGAACAAAGGAATGTTGATGATTTCATTGTATTTGAACATGTATGTGTAATTGACTTTATGGTCGATTGCTTTGTTTAAACATGCATGAAATGTCATATCGACTTGGAAAAGTTGATTTTGTCTCCAATATTGAAAAAGGGAGATAATGATGACGTGTTTCACAAGAGGTGGAATTCTTTCTACTTTGAAAAAGAATCGTCAAGTTCTTTTTGTACATGCTTGACTTTGAGAGTTAGTTGTTTGAAAAGGGTATGTTTTTTTTGGCTTGTGATTTAGTCAATCATTTGTACACAAGATGTATGAGACATCATGATGATTCAAATGATGTGAATTTATGTCATCAAGTTGTTCCTTGAATTATGTTGTTTTTGACAATATGTCAAAAGAAGATTTGCAATAGCAAAAGTCGCCATAGAAGTGGCTTGGTAAGAAGTGGTTTGACTTCTTGACATAGTAAAACATACTTTCATTGGTAAATATGAAAATTTTAGTTAAGTATGCATATATTTATTATGTAATCTCACGTTTGTTTGAGCCACCTTGGGTCGATGATCAAGGAAGTGATGTTTAGATACCTTTTGTAAACTTCTCAAGAGAAATTCTGAATGAGTTCAAGGAAGACAGTGCTTAACAGGAGGACAAGCGCATCTAGGAAGGGAAGTGTTGACTACCTTCAAGTTTTGGTTCAAATGCACTAACCATGTAAGGCAAGTGTGTGGAGGCTGAAAGAAGAGGGTGTTATACTTTCATCTATTGTACAAATCAGTATATAAGCCTTTTGGGGTCCAAAAGATTCCTAATGGGGAGGAGTGATTAGATATTGATCAATGACTTAAGTGATAGCTCGAATTTCAAAGTGTTCGAAAGAGTATCGAACCTGAGCGACCAGATAGATCTCATATTCTTGATTCCGGTGCCATGAATGGTTCAAAAAAACTAACACTGTATGAAGGAGTTATCGCAATTTGAAAAGTCCAGTAAACTGCAATTTATGGACATTTGACCAAGAATAATTTGATTTTTTGAAATATTAAAAAAAATATATTCCAAGGAATATACCTTGGAATATTCCCATTTGGGGTAAGCACTAAAATTTTCCTTAAACATCTTTCTTTAAGTTCCATATTGAACACGTGGGTAGTATTTGGAAAGTGGGAAATGGTATCTTGCGCAGAAAAAAAGCTATAAATGGTATTCTACAATTTCATACGATTAACCTTAGCGGTCGACATGTAGCACGAGAAAACTAATTTTCTTGTGTGCTCTCGACCTGATATCAGTCGTGCAAGAATCTCTAGATTGTGTGACAACCATTCGATTGGACAGGCCACGTCGATGGTGGATATCATCCAGGTTAGTTGGTCAGTGGACGATGCAATATCCATTGGATCGAGCAGGATAGATCGATGGTGGAGATTTCACTATTTGAAATGCTTCCAATGAGGATTATCCCTGACCATCGAGATTATATTGCCTCATATGTGCACCCAAATAGTTATTGTAATGGCTCACCTCTGATGGTCAGCTTGGCAGAGCAGCTAAAAAGGTGGTTATGCTAAATTTAACTCGAGTTAAGTGCAGTTCACCAAATTTGGTGGAGTATCCCTAAGGGATATGGACTAAATGCACTCCAGGAGCAGCTTTTGACCAAAGAGAGAGAGTGAAACAAGAGGCTAGCTAGGCTAGTTGGAGCCTCCTTAAGCCATTGGAATAGTCCATAGAACTTGAAGAAGTCATCTTCATAGAGATTTTCATCCAGGAAGATTTTGGAGCTCATGGACACCAGGAGTTGTAGGTAGTTGCAGGAGCTACCAGTACTCGTTCTTAGCGAACGAATAGTCATTCCTAACTGTAATGATCATTCTAAATCCATTGTGGGGATTTTTAAAAGCATTTGAATACTTCTAAAGGCCGAGATGCTATAGGGAAGTTTTAGGCAGCCTAGTGCCAATTGTGGAGGAAGGCCTAGTTTGGGGATGCATTGGTCATTTTGAGCAAATGATCAGTCTATTTTCAGTACTTGATATGTGTTGGAGATAGTAGATGAGGTTTCAGTGATAGATAAAGAATTCTGAAGGAGCTAGTGCCATCAAGAAGCTCAAGACAGCTCAGAGCACTCACTAAAGGAATCAAGTCTAAGGGAGCTTAAATCTGTTTGCAGAGTGATGACAGCCATGACAGGGGTATAGATGGTATTCTAAGCCCATTGGTTCAGTTCAGTAACCTTTGGAGTTAAGTGTGGAACTTGTAAAAGAAACTTTTCCATAATCCCAAAGAGTCAAGTCAAGCTGACAAAAGCTCAAGGAGACGTAGACCCCAATATTCGGGTGAACTCCTAGATTAAATTTTTTGTTATGTGTTGATGTTTATTTGTTGCATTATATGGTTGTTATATGCATTTAATATCAGTAGAAAAAAAATGGACTTAAAGCACTTAAATAGTTAAAAACAAAAGACATACACCTGTTTCAAGTATTTCATTATGCAACTGTCATATATAAGCTAGATCATTTATTTATTAAGCTAAGTAGGATGTTCTTGTAAGCATAACAAGTTATCAAAACCCCATTTTAGATCAACATAAGAGGGGCCTAAGCTAGTCAGGTCCGGACCAAACATAAGAGCCTCAGCCCTCTGAACTAACTTAGTGATGAATCAATAAGAAACTTCTCATTATCATCGCAAAAGTGTCGAATACATCACATAATAAGTCACAAATAGTTGTCACATGTGCTTCATCTCAATAGATTCTTAGCTACAAACCAAGTTCGAATCCTAATGAGTTCCTTGGCATGTTTATTTATACAAAAGGGTAGCTACCAACAACTCCCTAGAAAATAGAGATGTTTTTCTACAAAAACTCGAGAGAGATGGATCTAGATATTCTTTGAACTACACTGGCTTGGTTGTCAATAACCTCATCCTGCTTGGCTGCCAGTGACATCGAGTTGATGAGAGATAAAATGGTGGTTTTGGTTGATTAGAGGAGTTAAGGAGGTGGAAAACCTCCTAGAATATCTCTCAGTTGCCTACTCTGAGCCACTACATTGAAATTATCTCAAAATTGCTCCAATTCATACATTCATACCATATTAGGCCACACGACATAGCAACACATTTTTCACCCCTCTCATTAACCATAATATAATGAAAATTGTAATTAAATTTGAGAAAGACATAGTTTAAAAGTAGGGGGTGGCATCATGACCCTTATTATATACCTATTGATGAGCCTCATCATTACCCCCTTCTGAACCTATTGTTCATCCTCTGAGCAATTTCGTCATCTATAACCATGTCATTCATGACCCTTGTGGCCTCTCAACCATCCCAAGGCTCCTCAAATGGTATGCCTTCGTGAGGATAGAAGCTTGCAATATTTCATGTCTTTATCCACTGCTTCCTCTCATATTGTTCATTTATTTCTTTATGTAGGCTTAGCAGCAAGGGTGGACTAAGATTGAGTTCAATCCAATTGATTTTTAATCTTTGCATGAGTCCTTTTTACAGGGGTGTCCTTTCTAATGCATTGCTCAACCTTTCAAGAGAGTGATACTCCTTGATCTAGAGACTGTGGGGTGAGGCATTCCATCTTCTTTGGCATGCTTGCTCGCTTTCTGTTGCCAACAACCTAAGTGTGTCTTCAAAATGTGAGATGGCCTAATATTGGGTGGAAAGATATTTGGGTGCTATATTAGCATCATTGGAGATTATGCTATTATTTCTAATGACAACCATTGTGCTTGTCTTCTCTACCTTGATATATAATGGTTATTTCTCTTCCTTAGTCATTACTTTCCTTACCTCCTTAGCTTTGGATTCCTCATGACTCATCCAAGATTCTAGGGCCATCATTGGCATGTCCCCCAACTTTGGATTGGGATCCCAAATATTCATATCAGTCAAGGTGAGGTTATGCATGTATAACTCAACCAATTTTTGTCTATCTTCTAAGCTAATTTAGTCACATAATTGAATTAATTGTTTATAGTCTTGAAATGGCATGGATCCATGTTGTGTTAGGGTCATAATTTGGAATTGTATCCACTGCTCTTTGAGAAAGAGTGCATAAGACTTGGATGGATTTCTGCATTGTAATTCCTCAATGGAGAAGCTTACCATTATGGCCATTTGGGTTTCCTTCTCCTGCAACATATCCCTCAACCATCTATTTTCTACGTGTAGTTGTTTCCTCATTGTGGACTCTTTCTCTCTTAGCTCACTTAACTCTTTTCCCATTTCAAGGACCTTCTCTTCCATGAGGCCCACATCTTCCATCTTTTTGGACTTAGCAATATGCATCCATCTATGGGTTCTTCCTATTTTTTCTTCTAGCTCAAAGAAAAGTGGAATTGCAAATTTTTGGGGAATAAATCTCCCTCCTTCAATGAATTTATAATAGGATCTCAAAATAGGTTTTGGACTAGGCTCCTGGAGCTCTAGGAAGTCATTTCGAAATGTTTTTGGGGAAGATGCCCCCTCCTGTAGCTATTGTGTTACCTTCTTCCCCTCCTGTCACTAATTCTTCCCTTCTTGTAGCACCCTTTGTTCTTCATATAGCACACTTTGTTTTTCTTATAGCATGCTCTAATCTTCCCATACCATGATATGTTCTTCCTGTAGCTTTCCCTATCATTTTTGTTGGATGGTGGTAGGTGTCTTGGGTTGTTTAAAGGAGGTTGATCTAGTGGCGAGCCTCCTTACATATGCTATAGGGGTTTTTGATATTTTTTTCTGGAGATGTGACCTCTTCATCTTTTCTTTCACTGGGCCCCACCTCCTAGTCTTAAAGTAGAGGGGAGATTTTCTTTTCCTTTTTTGTTTGGGTTTGACTAGGGTGCTCAAGGTAGCTAAGGTGGAAGCTACCTCTTTTTCATTGGGTCCTGTTAACAAACTTGTTTGCTCTGGGGATACCCCTTTTTCTCTAAATTTAATAGTTTTTTCAGGGATTGGTTTTTCCTATTCCTCCCCCTTTTCCTCTTCATATTTTTCTTTTTCTACCTCTGCCTCTCATTCTTCCTCTGTATGCTTTGCATTCGACTCTCCTTCCTCTTCTTCCTTCCCCTCTCTTCCACCAATGGTAGAGGCTAGGGTCTCACCTGGTGTGAGGGTCTGAGTGTCATTGAAGGTCTCTCTATCCATATCAATGAATTTGGACCAAAAGACAAGGATCCTTAGTTTTCTCAAGGAATCCACCATTACCATTTTGATGAGGCCATGGTGGCCTAGGTGCTTGTGTTTTCCCTCTCTCACTTTTTGACTCATGTTGTTGTTGGATTGTAGGAGGAAGTATGGTACACTCTCTCTTTGAGCCAGGGGAAATTTTTCTTGAAACCTTAGTTCGTGGAGTAATCTAAAATGGTATCCATATATACTCAGTCTCCCTTTAAAGGAGATGTATTTTAGGATATGGTAGGCCACCTCATCCCAGGGATAGGATAGGATTTCCCTCCTAACTCGATTCTTGTCTTTGATAGGTTTTTCATTGGTAATGAAGAAGTTTTTTTTAACAATGGAACTGGTGGTTTTGTCTTCTCTTTTCCATTGGATCCCTAGGGGTAGGGTTGTCACCCTGCTAACTAGCTCAGTACTAATGGAAATAGATAATCCCCTCACCACAATGGTGGCAATGACTTTTGTCTAAGAGTTCAAGGCCATGGAAAATTCATAGGCAATGTCATCATCATATCCCTTTAACAGTTCAAAGAATCCTAGCCACCGATGTCCTCTAAAAATGCCTAAAAAAAGAGGGTATAGATGTATTCTTTTAGTGTATGAGGGCTCCCTTCTATTGAGTCCTCGCCCCATCTCTTTTCTATGTTTTCAACTAAGTGAAGGAGAGATTCTTCCTGCAAGAGCACTAATGTGTAATTCAATGGAAGTAGAGTTTTGAAATATCTTGTTGATGATAATTTCATATATTCCCTCTAATATATAGCCATGCAAGTTATTTCAATTCCAAAAATGACTGATATTTCCTATAGAATTTAGGGTGCACTAGAATACAAGTTATGGATAGATGATGGAGAGGGTGCACTTACTTTTTACCACGTGTCCTGGGACAAAGATAATCAATTAGAGACCAATTCAACCCTTGGCAACATTCCTTCACCCTTTTAGGCTTCCTGTAGCAGTTTCTCGAGCTTCCTATAGCATTTGCAGGCTTCCTGTAGCTTCCTTCTATAGAAATGGTAGAGCAGTGTTCAGATCTCCTCGATGGCACCCCAAGATCATCCTCACCTTAATTATTTTTGAAATGAGTGTAAATGCAATAGAATTTGAGCCCCCTATATTATATGCCATTTTTGGCTTTGGATTTGTAATAGCCCTTGTAAAAATTCCATATAAAAATATATAAGACCACAGTTGATGGGACACTTATTCCAAGGTGAATGGTGCGAAAGACATCTTAATGTGTGTGTTCATTTGGTTTTTAATGGCTAAGGAAATTTGCAAAGGAAATGGCTAAGGCTTTGGAAAGGAAAAATGGCATTTTTGGCACATTTATTTATGAAAATAATGAAAATAATGAGAAAATGAAGGTGAAAGGTCACAGATTGCATGTGAGGAGGAAAATGAAGGAAAATGATGGAAAATGAAGAAAATAGAGGCCTTATTGATAGAAACACTTCTGATGATTAGTTGGAAAGCTTGATCAATTCAATGTTGGAGCTCTCTCATTATGATCTCTCTCTCTCTCTTTTGGACACTTAGAGTTTTCTTGGAGCACTTTGACATTGGAGCATGAAAGGGAAAGAAGGCAAGAGGAAGCAAAGATTAACCAAGGAAAGGCGGGATCAAGAAGCTACGATAGGATCCATTGTAGGTATCGATTTCATGTGTACTTTGCTTGTTATATTTGGCATGAATGGTATTGCATGTGGTTCTTTTCTACCATGGCATGTGTTTTTATAGGTGTGGGAGTATTCTTCACCCTAGCCTTGACATTTCATGATAGCTTTGATGAGACAGGTTCTCATACTTCGGTTGATGTGGGATGGTCATATGGATTCGAAGTTGAGTGGGATGGATATCCAAAATGACAAACACATGGCCTAATGGTCCTTGAACCTAAGCTTGGATCATGATAAAGCGACTAGCCTAGTAACCCCTAAGTCAAACTGTGGGTTGTGGTAAAGCCAGAATTGTGTGCCTCGATAGGCCTACGAATCCTTGCAAGTGAATAGCGAGATATATGGTAAAGCCAAGAGGTGTATTTCTCTCCATTCATACTAATAGTCCTAGCATGGGATGTATGGTAAATCTTGGAGAGTGTCTCTCCATATAGGGCCTAGTGATCCTTGGATCAGACCGTGGATTATGATAAAACTTAGGAGACTAGGAGGCACTCAAATTCCTCACAGTGTAGGTGGAGAACTACAATGGAATTCTTGCATGTTTGGTTTTTTTTGGTGTGTTCTATGAGTCCCACATTGATGCTTGGAATATGTCACGTGGGTGATTGGCTGAGGAGAGACTTGGCTTAGCCAATCTATGGTCGAGTGGAATGGTTGGTTTATTGCGTTCATTAATGAGACATTCATTCATTAATGAGACATTCATTCGCTTAGTTTTGATGTGTAAATGTTTTGATTTATATGTGGATTTTATGACTGATATATTTATGGTATTTCTCTTATTACTATGTTGGTTATATGTATGTTTTATGACAACAACTATGTATGGCTCTGACCATGTTCTCACTTGTAAATGAATGACCAATGTATCTATGACCTAATGGATGGAATGGGAGTTAAAGTGATAAGGAAACAATGCTTCATGGAGAGTCTTAGATAAGCATGAGACCCCTATGCTCATATTTGTTATCTACACCTATAGGTTGCATATTTACTAAGTGTTTGACAAAATACATGTCATGGTTAGGCTTGGCTAGGTCAAGCCCTTTATCAAGTTTTATGTTAGAGGCTTTTCCTTGGTGTCATTTAATGTCTTGTAAATCCTCATCAAGATCTAGGCATTGGTTTGGAGACTAGCCTTGAAAAATTGGTTTAAATAACATAGTCTTTGACATACAACTCGCTAAAAAAGACTGCAGTCTCTCCCTTGTAGGCATTGTGGGAGAGACAATAGGGTTCAAGACGCATGCATGCCTTGTCATGGGAGTGATTGTGGGTTTAATTCATTGAAATGCTACGTTAACTCAGGGGTTGGTTACCTGGAGTGGTGGATTAGCTCTTAGGGGTCATGAAGCACCCGAGGGAGGTCTATAAGTCCTTGTTTTGTTGACTCCATTTCCTTAAGGTTACTTAGGAGGTTAAGCCTTATCATAGTGGCCTCTCATCTTGTGTTTATCCTTACTGGTTGGTTGCTTGGGTAGATGTGGGAGGAGGGTGTTACAGGCTTGGAGCGTTGTGATGACTTGGCAAAGGCACAAGTTTTCCTATTTTGGAAAATTTTTCCCACCTATAGTAATAATTCCCTCATCCCTCATAATCAAAACCCACTCTCTCTAATCCTAACTTCACTAATGTGACACCACCATGTGGAATGAATGCTCATAATCTCTTTTTGTTTACTGACTGAGGGTGCCAACTTAACTAACCACCTCTTGCTTTTAAAAATACTTCCTCTCAACATTTATACATTTTTCAATATTTACACATAGGGAGGAGATGAGAGGTTTCCATACCTGTGCCTACCTCTTGATCGATTGATGCAGGGATGTGCATGCTAGAGATGGACCTTTGTACTATCACGAAGGGAGTTGTCTTGTTGTGTTTTTCCTCTTTGTATGTATATCTTCTTCTTATTTCTCCTCATGGCGTTTGACTATTGTTGTTGCTATGTTTTTAGGTCCTTTGTTGATGAAAAAGGTTTTTCTATTGGCTATTAATGGAAAAAAATAGTATTATGGCCTTCTGTCAGGTTTTCATAGGCTACTACAGGAGGAGGTTCTCTTCTTGTAGCAATCCTTTTCTTCTCTTCTAGAGTCTTCAAACTACATGGGGGTGATGAGAAAGTATGTAAAGGGTCTGGAGGATGACGCTAGGGATCTGAGGGAGTAGTGTAGGTTTGTGAAAACGGAGAGGATGTGCTCTGTGTATTTCTCAAAAAAACAAATTAGAGGGTGAGACAGACTAGAGGGTTTTTAATGAAAATTATTATTTTTCCTATGAACTGGGATGGATGAATGATGGATATATGGTGTACCATGGTGGGAGACCCTTATTTATCCTTGGAAAGGTCATGCTTGGTGCTATTTTCATTCATATTTCCCTCCTGTAGCTTTTTGGGGCCCTCTTGTAGCACTACATGATCTTCCTATAGCAATTACAGTCTTCTTGTAGCAATTCAGAGAGGGGGTAAAAATTGATTTAGGAGCTACTCAGATGATGGAGAGTGGTCAGTACATGAGTTTGGATGGTGGATATGAAGTGGATGGAGGGAGAAGTGGAGAGAATATTAAGGATCTTGTCCCTATAGCTATGGAATTTTCCACTGTCTTCAAACCTACAAAATGACAAAAATAATTAACAGACATGTTGCGGATCCATGTCCTGGGATTTTTCTTTGCTTTCTACTTTTTTTCTTTTTAGACACACAAACTATCTCAGGAGAGGTTTTCAACATGTATTCCTGCCCTCGACACCTCAAGAGAGGTTTTCACCTAGGGATATTTATTTTTCTTCTTTTTCTTTATTCTTGGGCTACCTAAAAGGAGTTTTCAACCAAAGAGTTGACTTCAGATGTCTCATAAAGGTTTTCATCTAGGCATTTTATTATTTTTTCTTTTTCTCTCTTTAGAAAAATACTTAGAAATGTTGTGAACTAGAAGTTATGACACTTCCAATCACATTAACCTCTATGCTAGTGGTTCTGATGAATTCTTCCTTAAACATAGGTTTTATGTATACCTTCAACCTATAGCCATTGACAAGAAAGGGAATCCCTTCTTCATCAATGGTCCTGATTTGAACATATCCATTATCATGATATTTCTCTATAAGGTATGGGCCTAACCATATTTTCATTAATTTTCCTTTGAAATCCTTGAAGCTAGAGTCATATAGTAAGGCCCAATCACGTTCCTTAAAAACATTGTCCTTGGTATGCCTATCATGCCAAACCTTCCTATACAATTGTATAACTTCGGTGTGTAGGAGCGCCCACATACTAAATTGATCCAAGACATTTAACTAGAGAAACCTCTCCTGTTGTGCTTTGGTGACATATAAGTCCAATTGGGTTTCCATTCTCAAAGTATTATACCCAAACTCATAAAGATCATAACTTTATTTCGATAAACCATATCATATGGAGTAAAACTAGTAGTTTTTTTCCAAGTTGTGTTATAGGCCCAAGTGGTCTCCACTAGTATGTCTACCCGATCCCTCCTACTATTGTTCACAACCTTGGTGAGGATGCCCTCTAATTCGATACTTGTAACCTCTACTTGTCCATTTTCCTGAGGGTGATAGGCAGTAGTTTTTTTGTGTTTGATATGATGTTGCCTTAACAGATTCTCAATTAGGTGTGATGGGAATTGAGCTCCTTGATCAATGACTATCTCTATGGGGTGCCCAAATTTGTAGAACACATTCTCCCTTAAGAACTCAACCACTTTCTCTTCTATTGCTACCTTGATAGACTTTGTCTCAGCCCACTATATCAAATAATTAGTGCACATAATCATGTACTTTTTCTTCCCTGATGGTGGATTAATCGGCCTAATGAAATCCATGCCCCACTTGTCAAATGGCTCTAAGGACGCCTGGGTTTGTAGGGAAATTTCATCATTGGGTGCGGGTTTCCCCATTATTTGGCACTGATCACATCTGCTAGTATGCCTTCTTGCATCTTGGTGGAGAGTGGGCCAATAATAGCCAGCTTGTAGAGCTTTGAAAGTTGTTCTCTTAGAAGACAAATAACCCCCATATGGCCCATCATGATAGGATGAGAGGATGTCAAAGAATTCCTCTTCCATGACACGTCTCCTTAAGATCTGATCTGGTCCCAACTTGAAAATATTTCCCCCAATCTAAGTGAATGGGGTGAACTTGCTTACAATTCTAATCTTTTCCCTAGATGACAAATTTTGAGTAAATCTTGTAGCAACTAGGTATTTGTCTATGTCAGCAAACCATGGATAGAGAAATGAGATATAAAATAAGTTCTCATCTGGAAGTTGATCATTGACCATCCCTTCATCACCTACAGGAAAGAAGTTTTAGACATAAAATATGCAACTACATTTTATTTTCCTACCATGTCAATGATTGTTAAATGAAACTGGTATAACAATGGCAACCATCTAATGATTCTAGCATTCACATCAATCTTACTCATCAAATATTTGATAGCTGTATGGTTGGTAGGCACAAAATTTTGGTATCGAGTGATGTAGTGCCTGAATTTTTTCAAAGAATGTAAAATAGCTAGGAGTTCTTTCTAAGTTACAGTGTAGTTCAATTTAGCCTTAGACATATTTTTACTAATGAAGTAAATGGCATCAGGTAAATTACCATCTATTTGTCCTAATGCTTCCCCCATATATTTTTCAGATGCATCAACATGGATATGGAAAGGCAAAGCCCAATTTGGGCCCCTAAGTATGGGTGCAGTGGTTAATTTTTGTCTTAAGATATCAAGGGCCTCTTGGCAGCTATCTATCCAGCAGAATTCTAAGTCGTTGGCCAAAAATCCAAACAATGGTGATGAAAATTTCCTAAAGTCCTTGATAAACCTCCTATAGCATCTAGCTAAGACCAAGAAATCCCTGACATTCCTCTGATTTTGAGGAGGAGGGACCCTTTTTATGATGGCAATTTCATCTAGGTCCACTTGTATTCCCTCCTGAGATATTGAATTGCCAAGGATAGTCCCTGCATTCAATAAGAATTCAAACTTCTCAGGACTAAGTGAGAGGTTCATTTAAATGCACTTCTTCAGGACTTTCCCCAAGTTAGAGATAACCTCCAGGAATTCACACCCATATGGAGTGAAATCATTCATGTAGATCTCTACAAATTCATGGACTAGCTCAACAAAGATTCTTAGAACCGCCCTTTGAAAAGTGGAAAGGGTATTACATAAACAAATAGGAAGGATCCTATAAGAAAAGATACCCCAAGGACATGTGAATGTAGTTTTTCTTCACCCTCAGGGCTGATTCGGATCTGATTGTAACCATTGAATCCATCCAGAAAGAGAATAACGTCTTCCTTGCAAGACCATCTAAAACTTGAGCAATGAAAGGTAAATGGAAATGTTCTTTCTTGGTGGCTTTGTTCAAATCTTTATAATCCACACAGATCCTCCACTTCCCATTCTTCTTTGGGACTAAAACTAGAGGGGACACCCACTCACTATCTGAGAAGGAAATATGAACCCTGCATCCATAAAATTTTGCAAATATTCCTTTACTATGTCCTTGAGGGTTGGGTTCATTCCCATTTGAGGTTGGTACATAGGTTTGCATCCCTTCTTGATGTAGATGTGATGAGTATAAACTGAAGGATACACCCCCTTCATTTCTTTATAGCTCCAAGCAAAAGAATCTAAATGCTCTCTCAAAATTTTTCACAACTACTCTTCTTGGTTGGCTGAGAGAGAGCGGTTAGTCTTCAGGGTTCTAGATGGATCAAATTCTACAACTTTGACATGTGCAGGACTGGGGTAAACTAGTTATAACGCAATCCAAGGATTACCATGAGATTCCTTCATAAAATCAACAAGAGGCATGGTATTTGGGGCTTAGTTATGGAGGATTTGGTCAATGAGGTCACTTTCATAAGGCTTCCCCCTCCTATAGTGACATCTAGGATACAAATTGTATGGGATGTTGTATGATATACTTCATCATCCTCCTCCTCTTCCAACCATAGGGGTAAGTCATGCTCAACAGATCGCTCCGCATGGGGGTATAATACCAACTATTCGGAAAAATGCCCATTCTTAATGGTAATGTTCCTGGCCCTGCAAATTATGTAAGCACTAACATTGGCTAGCCATGGTATTTCCAGGATGAGAGGATAACTATTGAATTTGTTTTTCAGCTAGAGAACCAACAAGTTAGTAGGATACTCCCAGGAGTCAATAGAGACAATTATGTCCTCAAAAACTCCCTTAGGATCCATGGTGGATCTATCTATAAGATGAAACATTGTAGTGGTCTTCTCAAGGATCCTTGGAGGTTCAGTTTTAGCATGGTTTCTTTAGTCATCATATTGATGGCTTCCCTAAGATCAATCAGGGTGCGAGGTGATGAGCCTCATCATTAGGTAATTATATGGTTCGTAATTCACCTCATAGCTTAATCAAACCAACTATTCTCATAACTTATTGCATAGTTTTTATTATATTTTGTTTATGAGCTGAGTTATAGTTGGATATATGCTTTGTGGTATAATGTGCATTTAATGCAGGATTAAAGGATAAAAGCAAGGAATTTTGGCAAAGACCTTGGTCAGAACTTGAATGGGACAAGGGAGAGGAATTATAGGAGGGAAATCCTCCTCATTTACTACCCCCCATTCAAATATTCCTCCATCACCTCGGAGTGCAAACAACCAAATCATGAGGACTAGAAGGTAACCGAGCAAGTGAAAGAAAAAGCACCAACTTATCTCGAATTTGGGAGCGGAGCCTCCCTAATTTTAAGGAAGTCGTTGGAGACTTAAGATGTATAAGTAGAGAGGCCTAAGACCTCAGTAGGATTCACATTTTTGATTGTAAAACTCTATTTGTTTTTTGAGTTGCAAGACTTGTGACAGTTTTTGATGCAATCAATTGTTTTGATAATAATAATGAGTTTTGCTTTGAGCCATCACTGAGTTAACTCAGAGGGATGAAGCTCTTAGGTTAGGGCCCAACCCTAGCAGCCAAGGCTCCTCTTTATTGTACATGTATACTAACATAGATTCATAGTTTAATTGTTCATTTGCTTAGTAGTTGCATTTCCATTACAACTGTGTAGATTAGATTGGTTGTATGTTAGTTTTCTTCCATTTCTGTATTCTTTCAACTAGCAGGTTATCAAGGAGAAAAAGGATCACCATAAGGTTGTTAGCAGGTGTCTCGGCCTCACTTCCTCCCTTTGGGACCATGACTTGAGGAAGAGACCCTTCAAGAGCCCCAAAAGCACAGATTTCTAGTTCTTGCATTAGCTTTGGAGTTTGTTGTCTTGATTCAACATTTGGTTCATTTCATTGTCATATTTTTCCATTAATCCATTTCTTCAATAAGATCTCACTCATTCTTTCATTCCCTTCATCACTTTATTCATGCATAATATAGGCAATTGATTCATTCTTTTCTAGTTTATGAAAATGTATCTTGTTGCATAGTTCTTGGAAAACACACATGTTTTATGCAAAGCAAGTACTTCAGGAGGAGACCTAGACTTTATCACCAACAACCACCTCTCACTTCATCCACCTTAGCCATCTCTTGTTCCACCTTCACCCTCACTAGTTTTTTGTCATTTTTCATTAAAATTCCCCTAGATACATTGAGAAAAAATAGCCATCTCTAATCTTGGATATTGACTCCTCTGTGTTCCTAGACCTTCTAACACCCCATCCCACTCATCACATACCTTTCCCAAAATTCCCAACACCTCCAACACTTCACAATTAGCTCTTCGCCATATCCTGTAGGTTTCCTATAATTCCTACAAGATCATCCTGTAGGTTTCTAGTACATCTTATAGGTTTTCCTGAAAGAACCTGTTTTGAGGCTGAATTGATGGGGAACATCTAATAAGTCACAAAAGGCCTCCTAGGACCCTTCCACACCATCAAACCACTCCATAAGCCCTATAGCCATCCTCAATCACCTTCCATGAACCTGTCACATCCAAAAGAACAATTAATTTGCATACTTGATTTTTCCTAAAAAACCAAAAAAGTGAAAATAGATTTAGTTTAGTTTTCTTGCTTATAAATTAGTATGGTTTGATGCTCCTTACTTCTATACCTTAGATAGTAGCTTTAGGTTAGTGATGATTTAGCAATTCTGCTTAGCACAACTGTTTAAACTAGAGGGGAACCTTAGACTATGGAATTAAATGTATTGATTCGTGTGGTGTGAAATTGATAGGTTTTTCAGACTTCGATTGGGCTAAAAATGTAGATGACAGATGATCCATAATAGGTCATGCATTCAGTATTGGGTCCATGATCATTGTATCAAGCAGTGAAAAGCAGAAGATGATATCACTATCTTCGATGAATGTTGAGTATGAAGCGATGTGTGCAGCAACTTGTGAAGCAATTTGGTTGAGGAGACTTCTCCATGATGTTGGAGAAGAACAAAAGGTTGAAAAAATTATTAGATGTTACAACCACAACTCTATCAAACATGCAAATAATCCATTATTTCATAAAAACACAAAGGATATTGATACACAATTTCATTTTGTCAGGGAGAAAGTTCAGTAAAAGCAAATCCATAATGAATATTGTAATACATGTGACAATGTTGCTAATATTTCCGCTTAGCCTCTCGGTAGAATCAAGTTTGAATTGATTACAGAAATGTTAGTAATACTTGTCAACCCTGTCTCCATTATAGGGAAATGTTGCACATAATGGAGAAATGTAATTTAGGAAAGAGTGAGTTCACTCGAGCCTTAGGTTAGGAATTATTTCCTACTTATTAGGTATTTGTTCTAACTTCCCTATTTTCGTGTAAATTATATATTCATGATTTGTAATGTGATTCAGAGGTAGAGAGTTATGTAGAGGCAATCTCCTGGTGAAGCTACTCACCTTTGAGCTGCCCAATTGAATTAATAAATTTGGTTGTTCAATTTTTATCATATAGACCATGTAATTTCAAATCTTGTTTGCTGTAGTAGTTGAAAGGTATTATTCTGATGTTGTAGTTTTTCTTTCTTGGAATGATTAGAGGATAGTTATGAAATCTTGCAATTTGGAAGCATCTTAAAATTTGGAATCCTCACTCACAGATGCGGTTTTTTTTCTGTGCAATCAATCCACTTGACGTAATTTGAAATATTTTGTAGAATCAATCCACTTAACATTATTTGAAACATTTTGTAGACAGTATTTCTTCGATGTACCTTAGCATTCTATGATATTTATCATTTCCCATGGAAAGAGCTCTAGGTTAGATATGGGTTTGGTAACTTAGATAAGGAAATTTACACTTCAATAATAATTACTGATTATTTTATAAAAAAATGGGTAAAAGAGCTTGGTTGAAGAAATTAAAGAGGAATTTCAGAAATAGTGATTTTCTTGGTATGTTTAGAGCACTTAATATTGAGGAAAACAAAGATCCATATGAGTTAGTTGAAGGTGGAATCCTGACAAGGCTCACAAAGAAGAAAAAGAGATATACTCTGAGAACAATAGAGTTCGGTGAATTTCACACTGAGGTAGAAGACAATCATGAATCCCACATTGAAGTGGAAGAAAGTTAAGAAGATTGTGTGCTTGGTGAATCCCACATAAAAGTGGAAGAAAATCATGAATATTGTGTTTGTGATTTGGTGAATGTGGAAACAAATATTATTGATGAAGACCAGGGTGAAAAAACCGATGAAGACGAAATCTTTGTGGAGGAAAGTCTCTTTGAAATACAAACATATAAAGTAAAATTTGATGAAGACCACCTCACTGTTGAAGAGTGTTTGTAGACAATCCATGATAAACATCTTAATAATTGATGAATTGTTGTTTGGTGGGAGTCCACTTTCATGTGAAAATTAAGTGGAAGGTAGTTGGTCTTCACAAACAAAAATTGATAACGAAAAAGAGAATGAATAAAAACAGATTAGAATAGGAGCAGCCATGAGTAAATATTAGTATGAAGATGAGGATAAACATGATATTCCTTATTGAGTTAAAATTTATTTTGAGTGTGTAGATAAACATGATGATCATGAAGAAGAATTGATGTTTCTTGAAACATGGCTTGAAACACAAAAATTTGATGAAGACTACATAGAAGCTACAATGATGAATGTTGAAGACATGGAATTTGTAGAAAATAATAATGTTAATGAATTTTTCATTTATTGGAGTCTAGAAGAGATAATTTTTTATTATAGATTTATGTTGCAGCAAAATTTTGATGATTAAAAACACATAATAGCTGATGACATGTGGACGCAGTCCACATACAACAAGATTTTTGAAGAAGTAGATGACATGCATGGACAACCTGAGGAAAAAATAGAATAGAAAGACCAATAAAAGACAAAGTTGAAGCAATTCAGAGGATACAAAATCTAGAAGAAAAGAAAAATGAAAAGTTGTTAAAGTCAAATTGTAATCATATATGAGACTTAGACAACCAGGTACCTTAGTTTAAATTTTTGTTAACGATATGTTTTTCAACCATGTGTTCCTATTATCTAGGTGATATAGATGTCATAGTGAGTTTTAATTTGAATATCAAAATTTAGCCATGTAACACTCAAAGGTAAGGGGGAGTGTTAGACATTTAGATTAAAGGGGAGTGTTAGAAGTTAATCTTGAGTCTACTTGGTTGTTTACATAGGTGATTAGTTACTGAGTCAGTTAGTTAGTTTACAGTTTTGTAACTATCAAACACTTATATATATGGTTCTTTAATGAAATATTTTTGTATGAGTTGATACCATAATTGATTCTTGCTTCATTGTACATATTGGTCACTTGTGGATGTGCACATTGGAAGTTGGTTTTACCAATAGAAGTTGGTTTTCCTATATCAGTAATTTGTCAATTTTATTAAGATATGTTATATTTATTCCTTATAGTGACACCAATTTGTAGATTGAAAAGCACAATATGCTCAACTCAACTCAGTATGACATAGTTGTAAGGAAAATAAAAAAGATATTTTCCATCTCCCTCTTTAGGAGAAAAAAATATATCTAATCAAGGAGTATATCATCACTGTCATCACCATATTTGTTTATTTGTAATTATTTTAGTCATTTTACTATCTATTACTCTCATTAATTTTTTAATTTCATTAATTATTATTATTTATTTTAATTGTTAACAAATATTATTATTCATAGATTTCTTATAAATACTTTTAATTATTTTCTTAATTGTTAGTAATTATTATTATTATTCAAGTTGGAAATGTATTTTTAACTAATGAACTTGAGGATTTTGATATGAATTCAGACTTTTTGTGAGTCCTATAATGTTTTCCAAATTCCACCATTTCCAATTGGCAATCAACAATTACAATTAAAGTGTAGACCATCCATATTGACTACTTACAGTGATATTTATTTACTTAAAAGAGAAAAACATATTATACTTTTATTAACATAAAATAAACACACTTGGAGAAAAATTATCAAAGTTTGAAAAGTTCAACATTGACTGTGATATCCACTATGGCAATAGGCCCAATGGGCTCTCCCTTCCATAAGCCCATGAAAAGTTTATGGTGATTTATTTGTGTTTCATTTAAAAGATATAACTAGAGTCATTGATAAAGAATGTGTCCCTTAGATCCAAGAAAATGATGAATCCATTCAAGCCATTTCCCTTTTAGATCCTAAAAAGCTTCAGGAAGAAGCTCGAAGACATGGTACTTCTTATCTACATCTTGGCTATATTCGGGTGGGCATAAATTCTTTAACCAACAGAGGGCTTAATACATATGTGTTGGCTACTATCAGAGATCTCACGCATAATAGATATACTGATTCATTAATTGGTGGTATCGTGGCTCCTTTATCAAATGCTCATCTATGGTTTGATTGCCACCCAAATTTCTTAGTATATGTATGATGAACACATTAAGGACATCCCACAATTTGAAATGAAAACTAGTGGTTTTGATGTGAAAAGAAAAAGGAAAAACATTTCAGTTCATAGTAGAGGGTGTTTCAAGCACACCAACACATTATATCTAGCCATTCCCCATACACCTAGTCAAGTGTCAAAATCCAACACCCTGGTAATCATTGATGCTCACAATTAAAAAATTGAGCATTAGACCATCAAATGGGAAGATCCAGGCTTTCCTAAAAACTGGGTAGTAGATCTACCTCAGTCGCCCAAAGTTCAAAGTATCACGACTGCTCAGATACAAGAAGGACTAGCTAAAGCTACTATGTCCTTCCCTAGAAGATCTACTTTGGATTGCAAAACAATACAAGAAGCTTGTCAAGACACAAAATACCATATAAACTCATACCATATTTCATTTGAGCCATCTACTTCCACATCTATAAATACTCCATCCATAAGTTGCTCACATGTTGATTTATTTGAACTCGCTCAATTATTACATTTTTTAACTCTCGAAGTAAAATGTCTTGTTTGCCAAATAGTAGTTTGCTTACAATCTCTCACAGAGCTTGTTCCCCAAAAAAATCATAATCCTAAGTGTTGGGTCAAGAAAAAGGTATGTTTTCTCCTTGTAAATAGCTTTATTTAGCACTCATCCTCATATGATTATCTTTGTTTATAGATACAAGCAGGGGAAATAACAACTGAAGTTGGGTAAAAGTAATCAGTAACAAATTATATGCATATAAGAAGGAGAAACTGATTTTTACTATCTTTATGAGCAAAAGATGTGAATTGGATGATAGTTGTTCAATGGACAGAACAACAACATTTTATAAAGGAAAAAGAGAGAGTTAGAGGCAAAGTAGGACAATGGAAGACCAGGAAGACTGATGCTATTTTACGACAAAATCAGATTAAGTATTGAAAAATCCTTAGGATCCCCTGATCTTGAGGATTCGCTTTTATCTATTTTCTCTTCTAAATGTTATATATAAGGCCTAAAGGAAAACTGCATGACTAGTTCCGAAATTCACAGTTTGTAATTATTCTTTTCACATATAATACTGTTATCTTGGTGATGTTGTAACTCGGTTACTTCTTTTCTTGCTGAAGCAAGAGCTGAACCTTCTAATTCATTAAATCAAAGGATAATTTACAAAGCGTACATAAAATTAACAGGTATTCCTGCCAAGGACAAGGACCCTCCCACAACCTCACGCAAGTACAAAACTCTAGGAAAACCCAGAAGGACGAAGAAAATTTGGACAAAGCACCTCCTGTAGCCAACTAGCGACAGTGGTCAAACCCGACCCCCCAATCAACATAAAGGAAGGAAAGGAAAAGGTGCACCAAAAGAAAATGGGGAGATGGCCCGATGGGCCCCACTAAACAGTGCGGAGCATCCCAACCGTCTAGTCCGGTTGCCATATCCTACGGCCAGGAACAATTTCGCAACACCGAACCCACCCACTTTTTATCTCGCGATGGAGGGCAGTTTCCACACTGGCCACCATGCCACGTGTCGAGCACCCTATGGAATAGCTCTCACAAAAGCAAAACCACTTACCACTTTGAATACGCGTGATCATCGGAAACCTCCAATCGCTAGGACAGCTAACGGGGAGGCAGGAAGAGGAAACCTGCTGCTATGCCCCATTGAATGCGCCTTCTGCCATCTCATACCAAGAAATCGAAAGCTACTCCCGAGTCTATTTGTGAGATAAATCCATGGAGTGCTAACCAAAAAACACTAGGGAAAATCGGTCGAAATGCTCCGGGAGAAAAAGAGCCTGCACAAGCCTCTCAGCCAATCTGGTTCATCCTTCAAGTCTGAGTAAGAATCCCCCGACGACATTAATTTGTGGTTTTCAACCCAGCTCGAAATCGGAAAACCTCCATGTCCTCAGCTGTTTGATCCTCGCAGATAGCCTTTAAACGACTAGGAGGAATTTCATGCCACTTTTTCACCAATCCACATTCTGCACTGCTCACAACTTTATTGGCCAGTAAGTCAGTTAGTTTATTGGCTTTACAACGAACATGGTTGAAACTTATTGTTCGAAGGCCCTTAAGATGCAATTAGATTTTTTGATAAACCTGGACAAGTTTCCAATTATTTGAGACTCTTTCCGGCCTGGAACCACCACTGATTCTTTTCACTGCGTTGATCGTTATCTCAGAGTCAGTTTCCACAATGATATTTGAGCAATGATTCTATGACGGAAACTCTAGACACTACTCCAGAGCCATAACTTCCGCCATATTATTAGTCGCTTTCCCTAAATGGTAGGGGAAGATAAATATAATATTTCCCTCGTCATCCCTTAAAGCTCCTCCATAACCAGTGGTTCCTGGATTGCCTTTGGAGGCCCCATCAATGTTGTATTTCATGAAGCCTTTCGGTGGGGGTTGCCAGTATTCCTTCTCGGTAACCATGGTTTTGTCCTTATTATTTCTACCTTGAGGAGTTATCCCTTGTAATGCCAGTTGCCTGAGGGTTCTCTGCTCTTCTTTTGAGGGGGTATTCGAGGGGATATTATTAACCGTAGAACTGATTGTCTCTTTGATCTGTTTCAAGATAAGATCAAGAAGGTGTTGTGTTGAAGTATTACTATTGTTGAAAATTATTTTATTTCTTTCTTTCCAAACGTTCCAGATAATAAAGCCGGGTGTGAAGGCCCAGGCCCAATTTAGGAATTCATTCTCCTTGAAGTTTTTTCTCCAGTGGTTTAGTGTATTTATGATGCTTCCTCTGTCCCTATCTGACTGCTGGAAAATTGAAGAGAATGAATCCCACAGCCAGGTAGTATAAGAGCAGCTATTGAGAATGTGTTCCATTATTTCCTCTTGCTCCTCACAAAGCTGGCATCTAGAAGGCCCCATAAATACCCTTCTCCTAATATTTTCCCAAGTCAATATTTTCTTGTGATGAACCAACCACATAAAAAGCTTGATTTTCGTCCAACCTTGCTGCCTCCAGAGATGCCTGTAGTACTTGTCTGGAATGTTATAATTCAACCCAAGTAGAAAACCTTTAGCTTCCTTGAGATTAAAGGCTCCTCGCTTGTTATTACCCCATCTCAATTGATCATGTCCATCTATAATTAAGATCATCCTTTGCTTGAGCAAGTCCCCAAGAGCCTTTGCTTTGATTTTTAGGGGGTTGTCCTCTCTGTATTCAATGTTCCTCCAGCTTCTCCACTTTTCAGAGATATGAGAAAGATCCCAAAAATCCTTAACTCTAATTAACCCTTGGGCATCTGTTTCCTGCTTGAGTCTTATAAAATTCTCTGTTAACAATGTTTGTTCCTGCTGCCATTTTTCCTCCCAAAAAAGAGCAAGATCTCCTGCTCTAATTTCCCAGAAACTATTCTTTTAAACTAAGCTTCTGTTCTCCTAGGCTCTGTTCCATATGTAGGAGCCTTTTATAGTTCCAGACATTCTTATGAGATCATTATTGTGCCATGAGCTAGCATATTTCTCTTTCCATATCCTGGCCCATTGAGATTTTCGTTCCTGCACCCATCTCCACCATAGTTTGGCTCCTAGAGCTTTACAAAGAATCTCTTGATCGTCCAAGCCGAGTCCCCCCTGACTTTTGTGTTTGCATATTTTTTCCTAGGAAACTAGGGCCCATTTCTTTCTAGTTTCCTCCTTTACCCACAGGAAGTCTGTTTGTATGTCTCTGATTTTGTCTAAGACACCTTTTGGGGCTAGGATAGCTGATAACATGAAAACTAGGATGGATAGAAGAACAACCTTTGTCAGAACTAGCTTTCCAGCCAGGTTCAAGGCATGGAAAGTCCAATTTTTTACTCTATTTTGCATCTTATTAATAACTGGTTCCCAAATACTCTTTTGCATGGGTCTGGAAGTCAGAGGTATACCTAAATATTTATAGGGGAGGGAATCTCGTTGGAAGTCAAGAATTCTTGATATATTTCTTTGGATAGCAATGTTAGTGTTAAAGAAGAAGATTTTTTATTTAGAGAGGTTGACTTCCATACCTGTAGCCAGGGAAAAATATTTAAGAATTTTCTTGTCGGCCAAAGCCTCTTTGACTGTTGGAATGCCTTGTAGTAAGGTATCATCAACAAGTTGTTGGTGAGTCAGCTCAGAACCGTTCTCAGAAGTTTGAAGACCCCTAATTTTTCCTAAAGCCTTGGCCTGCTTAATGGAATGCCCAAGCCCTTCCATCATGAGAATGAAGAGGAAGGGAGAGAGAGGGTCTCCCTGCCTGAGGCCTCTAGAGGGATTAATGATTTCAGAGGGAGAGACATTGACCAGAATTGAAAAGTTGGAGGAGGTCACCAGCGCCAAGATCCATCTGACCTAGTTGTGATCGAACCCAAAGGTAGAGAGAACCTTCTTGATGTAATTCCAATTCACCTTGTCATACGCTTTGGCAATATCAAATTGCATAATCATCCCCACCTATTTTTTACTGGTTAGCATGTTCACCACCTCATGATCTTCAATAATGTTGTCTAGAATCTATCTTCCCTCCACATAACCTGATTGCTCTTCTGACACTAGCGAGGGGAGGAGAGGTTTGAGTCTATTAGCCACTACTTTGGATATTATCTTGTAAACCACATTACATAAGGCAATAGGTCTGTACTTGTTTGTTGATTGAGCTGTGTCCTGCTTGGGGATAAGGGAAATAAAGGAAGTGTTGAGAGCTTTCAGTATAGTTTTGCTTCTCCTGGAATCCTCTACCACATTCACAATGTCTTCTTTCACAATATGCCAACAAGCTTTAAAAAAATCCACATTGAAACCATTTGGGCCTGGTGCTTTGCCATTCTGCAAATCTTTGAGAACCTCGCTAACCACCTCTTCCTCAACTGGTCTATTGAGGTTAAAATTGTCCTCTCTGGACACCAGTTTGGGGATATGCCCTTTTATTCCCCTGATGGACTGATCCCTGTCTGGAGTGTTTTCCCAAGTGATGTTCTGGAAATGTTGGACAAGCACAGCTTCAATGTCTTTATGAGTGATCTTATTTTCCCCTCCTTCATCTTTAATCATGGAGATTCTATTGTGAGCTCTGTTAGCCATTGTGGATTTGTGAAAAAATCTGGTGTTCCATTCTCCTTCGTTGAGCCATTGAATTTTGGATTTTTGTCTCCAAAATATTTCCTCATGTTTGCATAAATTCTCCCAAACTAGATAGTAATTATCAGCCTGCTCACTTTTGGCTTTGTCAAATCCATTGCTTATCAGAGCCTTCTTGAGTTCTAGAATTTTGATTTCCACTGATTGTTTTTCCTCAAATATGTTCCCAAAATATTTCTGGTTCCATTCCTTTAGTCTGAACTTAATGTGCTTTAGTCTTTTATGAAGAAGGTACATATTAGAACCTTGGATTTGTAAGTATTCAACTCACAATTTTTTAATATTACTAATGAAATCTGGGTGGGAGAGCCAGATGTTT
Source organism: Pinus taeda (assembly GCA_000404065.3). NCBI lineage: Eukaryota > Viridiplantae > Streptophyta > Pinopsida > Pinales > Pinaceae > Pinus > Pinus taeda. Next base: position 141,280 of record APFE030792772.1, read on the forward strand.
TCAAATATGAAGGGTCTATTCCTAGGAGCATCTATACCTTTGATTTCCAACTGAATCATCGAGTGATCTCAACCTCAAAAAGGAAGCACTTTGGTTGTTATTTCACTGTTAAGGAACATTAGTTCCTCTGATATCATGAACCGATCTAACTTAGATGCTACTAGGGCCTCACCTCCTCTTTTGTTGTTCCATGTAAAAAGGCCATTGCTTAAATCTGACTCAACCAAATTCATATTGTCTGTGAATGATTGGAACACTAAGGAGTCTTTGTTGAGCACTCTGGTGCCACCTTTTTTCTCAGAGACAGATTTGATCATATTAAAATCTCCTCCCAAGATCCAAGGCACTCCAGTCTATCTGCTTCTAAGGTCACTAAGGGCTTCTAACAATTTGAGTTTGTCTTCTAATTTTTGAGGACTGTAAACATTTGTAACTAGGAATGTTTCCTTGACCCCAACCGGTTGAATGACCACTAATAGATAATTTCTTTATGCCTCTGCATCCATAATGCTGATCCTTTCGGGGTTCCAAAGAGAAAGAATACCCCCCACTGTGTTCTTAGCTTTAACCTCTAGAAAATCATATCTAATGAGCCATTTGCTGTGTATGAGTCTTATTTTCTGAATGGTACATTTTGTTTCTTGGATGAAAATCATGTCCGACATATCTTGTTTCATTCTGTTACTAAGAAGTCTTTATTTTCTTTTACTTCCTAGACCTCTAATATTCCAAGACGTAAATTTCATAATTAATGATTTGTAAAGGAGTAACTGGTTAGGTCTTTCATCTTACCTGAATCTATCATTAGCTTTCCACACTCCATCAAAAGTTCCTTCCACTTTTTCTGGCCTCTCTTCTTACCCGCATTTCTAGGAGCTAGTCTTGGGGTTGGTTTCATTGTTTTCACTCCTTTGTTTTCCAGCTTGTTAGTGGTTGTTCCTATTTCTAACCCTCTCTCCTGAGACTTCCATAGAAACAACTGTTGTATTCTGTTTCAGTCCTCTTGGGGTAGTGATTCTATCCCTCCTGTGGTTCCCTGCCTCAAGAACCCTTCCAGGTCTAGGTGTTCCTTTTCTAGAATTTCTTACAGTTCATGGTCTTCGAGATCTGTTTCACTTTGGGTCATTTCCATATCCGTTTCTTCTTCAGTCTCACTATTCATAGTTTCTTTCCTGTAACAAATCTCTTGTGTTATGTTGTAGTTCTCCTCCTTCTCTTTTGCCTTAGGTCCTTCCTCCATTACTTGATCTACCCTTGTCATTTCTTCCTCTTCTTCCAGTGCTTGAAACCAGTTCAGGTTGATATTTTGCTCCTCGCTGCATTGTTGTCTTGATCCCTTTCTGCCTCCTTTTCCTTTACTTACCACTTTCTGAAAGTTTTCAGTCTCCTTCATAGTATTAGGCTTTCCTTTATTATCTACTTTACTAAGAGGGCAGTCTCTAATTAGGTGACCATGTTCGTGGCATTTATGACATCTGAACGGGATATGCTCATAATCCACCGTTTGGACCCATTCCTCATCAAACAATTCTAGGATTAGTTCATATGGGAGAGCGACTGATAGATCCATTTCAACTCAACTCAACTCAGTATGACATAATTGTAAGGAAAATAAAAAAAAGATATTTTCGATCTCCCTCTTTAGGAGAAAAAAATATATCTAATCAAGGAGTATATTGTCACTATCACCACCATATCTGTTTATTTGTAATTATTTTAGTCATTTTCTATCTATTAGTGTCATTAATTTTTTAATTTCATTAATTATTATTATTTTTTTAACTGTTAATAAATATTATTATTAATAGTTATTATAAATACTTTTAATTATTTTCTTTATTGTTAGTAATTATTATTATTATTCAGGTTGGAAATGTACTTTTAACTAATGAACTTGAGGATTTTGATATGAATTCAGACTTTTCGTCAGTCCTATAATGTTTTCCAAATTCCACCATTTCCAATTTCCAATCAACAATTACAATTACAGTGTAGACCATCCATATTGACTATTGATAGTGATATTTATTTACTTCAGAGAGAAAAACATATTATACTTTTATTAACATAAAATAAATACACTTGGAGAAAAATGATCAAAGTTTGAAAAGTTCAAAATTGACTGTGATATCGACTATGGCAATAGGCTCGATGGGCTCTCCCTTCCATAAGCCCATGAACAATTTATTGTGATTTATTTGTGTTTCATTTGAAAGATATAACTAGAGTCATTGTTAAATATTGTGTCCCTTAGATCCAAGAAAATGACAAATCCATTCAAGCCATTTCCCTTTTAGATCCTAAAAATCTTTAGGAAGAAGCTCGAAGACATGGTACTTCTTATCTACATCTTGGCTATATTCAGGTGGGCATAAATTCTTTAACCAACAGAGGGCTTAATACATATGTGTTGGCTACTATCAGAGATCTCACGCATAATAGATATATTGATTCATTAATTGGTGGTATCGTGGCTCCTTTATCAAATGGTCCTATATGCTTTGATTACCACCCAAATTTCTTAGTATATGTGTATGATGAACACATTAAGGACATCCCACAATTTCAAATCAAAACTAGTGGTTTTGATATGAAAAGAAAAAGGGAAAACATTTCAGTTCATAGTAGAGGGTGTTTCAGGCACACCAACACATTATATCTAGCCATTCCCCATACACCTAATCAAGAGTCAAAATCCAACAACCTGGTAATCACTGATGCTCACAATAAAATAGTTGAGCATTAGACCATCAAATGGGAAGATCCGAGCTTTCCTAAAAACTGGGTAGTATATCTACCTCAGTCGCCCAAAGTTCAAAGTATCACGACTGCTCAGCTACAAGAAGGACCAGCTAAAGCTACTATGTCCTTCCCTAGAAGATCTACTTTGGATTGCAAAACAATACAAGAAGCTTGTCAAGGCACAAAATACCATATAAACTCATACCATATTTCATTTGAGCCATCTACTTCCACATCTATAAATACTCCATCTATAAGCTGCTCACATGTTGATTTATTTGAACTCGCTCAATTATTACATTTTTTAACTTTCGAAGTAAAATGTCTTGTCTGCCAAATAGTATTTTGCTTACAATCTCTCGCATATCTTGTTCCCAACAAAAATCATAATCCTGAGTAAAGGTATGTTTTCTCCCTGTAAATAGCTTTATTTTGCACTCATCCTCATATGATTATCTTTGTTTATAGATACAAGCAGGGGAAATAACAACTAAAGCTAGGTAAAAGTAATCAGTAAAAAATTAGATGCATATAAGTAGGAGAAACTGATTTTTACTATCTTTATGAGCAGAAGATGTGAATTGGATGATAGTTTTTCAATGGACAGAACAACAACATCTTATAAAGGAAAAAGACAGCGTTAGAGGGAAAGCAGGACAATGGAAGACCAGGAAGACCGATGCTATTTTATGACAGAATCAGATCGAGTATTGAAAAATTCCGTGATCCTGAGGATTTTCTTTTATCTATTTACTCTTCTAAATGTTATATATAAGGCCTAAAGGAAAACTACATGACTAGTTTAGAAATTCACCGTTTGTAATTATTCTTTTGACATATAATATTGTTATCTTGGTGATGTTGTAACTCGGTTACTTACTTTAATGAAGAAGACTTCATTTAAATCACGATGATACTCTAGGTATCTCATAGTGGAGACTTCTGGCGACTTTGCGCCCAGTCAAGAGAAGATCTAATGCTATAATCTTTTCTATTTATTCTTTACTTTGTGTTAATGTTAAGTTAATATCATTTTGATTACCATGAAGATTGTCAATTCTGATTTACATTTGTTGTTCATTTAGATTCAGATTTAACCGTGTGTTATACATGAGTAATGATTTTAATTGAATTGGTTAGGTTAGTTTCAACATTGGATCATTGTTCATTCCAAGTAATGTTATCATAGATTTCAGAGATAGAATTTATCTGTTTTCGTAATATGGTCATATAGTTATTTGTTGTTCATATATCATTTGTTGTTCTATCGTCATTTGTTGTTCAATTATCATTTACTGTTCAATTAGGATTTCTTGGTCAATTATCATTTGTTGTTCAATTGTCGCAATTCCCTTTAATGATTGAGTGAGTTAGTTTCGATACCATTTAAGATTTCCAAGTGTGATTTTGACAGTTGTAATAAGATTCATCTAATTTCATAATAGGTTAAGTAGAATTGCAAAGTGTGCTATGAATTTCTTTTAGAGTTACTTTCATAATTGTTTGGATTGAGTTTGAAGAGATAATCGTTAGAAATTGCAATGATTTATTATTAGTGAACCTCTGAATTCACTGCATATACAATGGTCACACACTTGAAATAAAAAGACTTGCTTTGGGTTGACAATTAATGTAGGAATTTAGATTCCCCATAAAATGACATGTTAGTGCACCAACATTTTGGCGTTGTTGCCAGGGAGAGTGTTTCAAAGTGATTTCCTTTTTATCTTGTTGCAAAAGAATTGGGTTTTAAAAATGGGAGGTAAGAACTTGCGTATCTAGAAAGTAAAGTGCTTTCTTACTAGCCCTCTTTTCAACAATTTCTTAGAGGTTAAATATGAATAGGTTTTTCTATGAATGACTAGGAATATAAAGATAGAAAAAGATCATAACCTACCACCTAAATACACAAAACCCAAGGGATCGGTGAACCTTGGGAGAATGACCTTTATAGACGAAATTATAAGAAAAACACAGTCTCAAGTATCAATAGGATTCTAGACCATGTCTGAAAGAAGTCCTAGTGTAATCCCTCACGCATTAGGCTTACCATATGTAGCTTACACTGAGATTGAATGCCAAATTCGAGGATTCGAACAGAGTCTTCTAGATACAATAAATTTATATTTTGACCTCTACAAGAGGGAAAATTGTGTAAGTTAAGAGAAGGTGAGGGAGAAAACAGTCGAACTACTAAGGCAAGACTTCAGGTGTCGAAACAAAGATCTCCTGTGATCCCAGATCTAGGAAGTGCCCGCAATGCCAACCGAGATTGCTAATCCTCCGTTTATTCAGAAGGCACCCCTTGAAATCCCTGAAGGATACTGGCACATCTTTTACCAAAGGGAAAATCAACCCCATCAAGGTCAAACCTCGAAATATGAATACCCCATAGTCGACCAAGTGGCCAATGTACCCATGAAGGATATTCTTCTATAGAGTATTCCAACGTTTCATGGGATGATCACAAAGGATCATGATGCCTTCTTGTTTGAATTTGATGTCCTCTATAGAGGGTATGACTAAACCACTAACCCTCAAAAGCTAAAACTGATCCCTTCTCCTCTAAAAGTAGCAACTTTCAGATGGTTCACTGGTCTAGGTGGACGTACAATTAATTCTTGGGATGATATGAAGACTTCCTTCCTCACAAGATACCAAGACTTTCCCAAGGCTAGGGAGCTAAAAGTTGAAATCTTTAAGATGGCTGGAAAGGATAATGAAACTCTAGAAGAATATGTTGAATGGTTTCATTACAATCTACAAAGATCTCCACACACCACCTTACCAAAACAAGTCCTAAGAACTATCTTGATTAAAGGAATGAAAGAACAGTGGATAGAAACTATAAACTTAATGGGGGAAAGGGGATATTTCTCAAGAATATTATGATGAAATTGTTTGCTTGTGTATTAGGTGTTTGCGAGGAAGTACACACATAGGAGCAGGAAGCCGAGATCCGATGAGTCGGGGAAGAAAACCACAGACTGGAGGCGCAACATGAATGAAAATTGATATCCTCCTGGAATATTTCAAGATGGACATCCTGGGCACCTTCACAACGTAGCTAGACGTCCTACAGGCTAAACAGAAATAAGCCTCAGTAGAGCAAAACTTGGTTGTTTTCGGTCCATGTTGTCGAAAGAAGTGCAACCAACGGGAGTGCCCATTAGACATGGTTCAAACGTGTGTTCTATGTACCAAGGAAGACGCCACTGTACAATGTCCATCACTTCCTAGGCTGAAAGAAATTTTCAAGGAAGAATAAGAAGAGAAAGAGACAGTGTATCTAATGAACCAACGTTGACAATGGCAGGTCAAACCTACAGGTATGTCACAAGATGCATCCCAGCTCTTTACTTCTTCACAGTTTAATCAGCAACATAACAATGGGGTAGCATGTCAAGGCCAATCACCTTACACGAATTGGCAATCCCAGCCATTCGTTATGACATTGTGGCCAACTCAATCGTTTTCGGGTAATGGCTAGCCAAATTCTCCTTTTGCTCCTATTTGGCAAGGTAATCCTTATCCATCCTAGTGGTCTGCCTCCACTTCTCACAGTCTAAACTGGTCTACAAATTGGCAGCGACCTTTTGGAATATCCAATATTCCTATGGGGACAAGTCCACAACCTCAACCTACATTATCAGCTCCTCATCCATTACAGCAAAATCCTTAGCCTCTTTTGTGCCCTCAATTGCTAGTGCAATTGAATCTGAATCCCAATAATAGACCGGTTTAGCTGGTGTAGATTGTCGAAAGGCCAGACTATGAGATTAAAGAAAAAGAATGTAATGAAGTGAGAATGAGGTTAGGATGTATCAGCACCCTTGAGGAGAATAGGGACCAACCATCAATTGAGATCGAAACACCACCTTTACATATACCACCAGCTGTAATTGATACTGGAATAAAACAAGGAAAAGAGACGAATAAGCATAAAAATGCTCAGGAACTTATAGTCACTTCTCCCCCAGTTCCCAAAAAGGTTAACGATACCTAAGCTGATTATTTAAACATATTTTGATCTTGTATGGGAACTAAAAAATCTTTGTATAAAAATTCCTCTCCTCCAAGCCATCTAAGACATTCCCATCTATGCTAAAACAATTAAAGAGCTATGTGTAAAGAAGCCTATGAGGAAAGAAAAAACCTCACCGACCATTCATGTAGTAGGAACCTTATCTGATTTACTCTTGGGAGGGGAGACTCTGGTGAAGTATGAAGATCCTGAGAATTCCATAGTGACAGTTCAAATATATGGTTGTTATTTTCCCAATATGCTAGTTGGTCTTGGTGTAGCCATTAACATTTTAATAGCAGAAACATGTCAAGCACTTGGTATTACAGCCTTGGAACCAACCACCACACTACTAGAACTTGTTGATCGTTCGATGGTAAGGCAAAAAGGAACTTTACAGGATATTACAGCTGGTGTTGGTTCATGGGAGTATCCAGTAGATTTTCTTGTTATAAACCCAAAGAGTCGATTGGATGGGCACCCTCTTATTCTAGGCCAACCTTGGCTAGCGATAGTTGATGCTTATATACGATGCCGAGAGGGCATCATGACTATTTCAAAGGGGGATGCTATAAAAAATATCGTTTTATATCCCCTTGCCAAACCAATTCTGCCCATGTAAAAATATGTAAACAATCACCAACATACTTGGAAGAACGAATCTGTTCATCACTCACAGTAGCAGAGGCAATTGAATTCAAACATTAGACTAAAGATGACATTATCAACAGCTTTATCCATCAGTCAGCTAATGTGAGCAATGTAAAGTGTTAGATGTTAAAAGAAAATCTGGATAATGAAGCCTCGGAAGAGCCCTTGAAGGATACCGATGATCAACACATCTAGACTACTATTGTTCATAACAGCAAGCCTATGGAAATTGAACCAGGAAAAGTTTTAAACATTATTGATAGCCTGGACAGTGATAAAAAACAAAAGATCATTAAGGTCTTGCAAAAATATAAAGGGGATTTTTCCTGGGATTATCCAGACATGAAGGGTATAGACCCTTAGTTGTGTACACATCACATCTATACTGAAAAGTATGCTCGTCCTATCTGGCAACCTTAACAGAGATTGAATCCACATCTCAAGGACATTGTGAAAGAAGAGTTACTAAAGCTGTTGGATGTGAATTTCATTTTTTCTATTTCAGATAGAAAATGGTTCTCTCCATTGGTGGTCATACCCAAGAAAAATGGGAATGACATATCTATCTGGATTATTGGGAATTGAACAAGGAAATGCAGAAATATCACTTCCCTCTTCCATTTATTGATCAAGTCTTGGATACTTTGGCAAGGAAGAAATTATTTCCTTTTCTAGACAACTTCAACGACTACAATCAGATTCAAATTGCCCCTGAAGACCAAGACAAAACAAACTTCACCTGTCCTGGTGTACTTTCTCTTACAGAGTGTTACCATATGGCTTGTGCAATGCCCCAACTAAATTGTAGAGAGCTATACTCAACATTTTTTTTGACTTGATAAATGAAGGACTTGAATTTTATATGGATGACTTTACTCCACATGGAGATGACTTTGATCAATCACTGCAAACATTAGAAAAAGTTTTAGAATGATGCATTGCTACTAGGTTCTGTTTAAGCAATGTCAACCACCACATGATGATGACTGAACGCGTAATATTGGGGAATTATATTTCTGTAGTAGGGATACCAACAAAGGAATAGGTAATTATTTTACTGCCTACACACTGTACTCAGTCACAGGTATGTAGCTTCCTGGGATATGTGGGCTATTATCGTAGGTTTATTAAAAAAAAATTTACAAATTGTTGCGCCTTTATATGCTTTAACTGGAAATGTTGATTTCAAGTGGCCTCACAAATATGACACAACTTTTACAAGTTTGAAGAAACTAGTCTCGACGAAACCAGTATTACATGGACCAAAATGGGAGTTGCCTTTTCACATATCCACGGATGCATCAGATGTAGCAATAAGCATTGTCCTTGGCTAGGAGGAGGACACAAAACCTTATGTTATATATTATATTAGTAAAAGTCTTACTGCTGCAGAGCTTAATTATACAGTAACAAAAAAAGAATTCTTAGTTGTGATTTTTGTCATAAACAAATTTAGTCATTATATAACTCGCTACCAATTTGTTTTGTATACTGATCACTTTGCCATTTGGTATTTAGCTAACAAACCTATCAAAAATGGTCGAGTGAATCATTAGCTATTGCTCTTACAGGAGTTTGACATCACTATCAAAGATCTTCCGGGGAAGGAAAACCCAATCGCTGATTTTTTGTCTCAAGTTTTGAAGGTAAATGATCCACTGCCACTAGATGACCAATTTCTAGATGAACATTTGTTTGCAGTAGCAGTCAAGATGCCATGGTACATAGATGTGGCAAATTATCTGGAAGTGGGGAAGCTTCCTAGGAATTTTACAGCAAGGGAAATGAAACAGATCATCCAGCGTAGCATTTGATTCTCCTGGATTGGCAGATATCTCTTTCACACAGGGTCTGATATGTGTATATGCAGATGCATTTGCAAGGATGAGATTTATGACATTTTGAAGGCTTGCCATGACATGCCCTGCGGAGGACACTTCACAGATTGAAGGACAGGGCATAAGGTACTATAGATGGGCTATTATTGGCCCACTATTTTTAAAGATGGTAAGAAATATGCCCAAGTTTGTGATAGCTACCAAAGGATAGGTCGGCCTGAACAATATGATGAAATGTCATTATAGCACCAAATAGTCATAGAACCCTTCGAACAATGGGCATTGGAATTTGTTGGCCCATTCCATCCACCATCAAATCAGAAAGCCTACATACTGGTTTCCACAGATTATGTGATGAAATGGGTGGAAACGGTAGATTTACCAAGAGCTACAGAAGAAGTTGTGATTAACTTTCTCTTTGGTCTATTCATGTAGTATGAGAAGTGATATAGATTGGGGAGGGAAATTTGTAGGACACAAGATTACAGCCACTCTCAGAAATCATGACATTACACATAGGATCACTTACCCGTATCACCCGCAAGCCAAACGAAAAGGTGAAAGTACCAATAAGGCCATTGAAGAAATTCTCACCAAGATACTCTCAACACATCGGTGAGACTGGGTTGCTAAACTGCTAGAGGCCTTGTGGGCCTATCACACAACTTGGAGGAATACTACTATATACTCTCCATACCAATTCATGTTCAGAAAAGAAGCTATTTTTCTGATTGAATTCAAAATAAAGACTCTAAGAACAACTTAGGAAGTGGGACTTGATTTAACAGAAGCCCAAACCAAATGCCTTCAACAAGTCAATGAACTAGATGAGGATCAACTACTTTCTCTGCAATGGACTGCAATTATTCAGTATAGAAGGGAAAAGTGGCATGACAACTTTATAGAAAAGAAGACATTTCAAAAAGGGGATTGGACACTCCTCTATGACTCCAGATTCTAGGATTTTCTGTGAAAGTTGCAAACAATATGGCTTAGCCCTTATGAAATTCAAGAAGTACATAACAATGGTACTCTCACTTTGAATACAATTGACAGGTCTGGCCATCCTTTTAAGGTGAATGGGCACCAGGTGTGTCTCTATCACAAACCACTCACCAAGTAGTCTTTTTGTCAGTAGGTACACGAGGACCCCTCGATGCAAATCTTAGTTATAGGGAGTGATGACTCGACAAATTTTCTTTCGTAAAATTGCGATCTTATTTAAATTGTAAATAATGTATATGTTCTTTTCTATTGATAGCAATTCAGTTAGGCATCACCATGTAAATATGAGGTTTTTCTTGTTTCAAGTATTTGGTAAGTATTATTCAATTGATAGAACGATTGTTTTTCAATCAATTGAATATATGTTTGTGTGTATTTTGTTCTTCAATTGATTGAATGATTGTTTTTCAATCAATTGAAAAATACTTGTTTTTATGTTTATATTGTTGTTCAAATGATTGAACGATTGTTGTTGAATCAGTTGAAAAACATTTTTTTTGTTAAAATGACCTAACAATTATTGTTCTATCGATTGAACATTATTTTTCTCATTTTTTTTATTTTTGTTCAAACGATTGAACGATTGCTGTTCAATCGACTGAACAACACATTTTGCATTTTTCGATTTTTGCTTTTCAAACGACTGAACGATTGTTGTTGAATAGATTTAACATCACTTTTATTTCTATTTTTATTTTTATTTTTTTTGTTCAAATAATTGAATGATTGCAGTTCAATTGACTGAACATCGCGTTTTGGATTTTTTGATTTTTGTTGCTCAAGTGACTGAACGATTGTTGTTCAATCAATTGAAAAACACTTTTTGCATTTTTAAATTTTTGCTATTCAAACAACTGAATGATTATTGTTCAATAGATTGAACAACACTTTTTGCATTTTTTTGTTTTCCATTTTTGTTGTTCAAATGATTGAATGATTATTGTTCAAATGATTGAACGATTGTTGTTCAAATGATTGAACGATTGTTGTTCAAATGATTGAACAATTATTGTTCAATTGACTGAAAAAAACTTTTACATTTTTGGTTTTTCTATTCAAACGATTGAACAATTGTTGTTGAATCGATTGAACAACACTTTTACGTTTTTTATTTTGCGGTTCAAACAATTGAACGATAACTTTTACGTTTTTTATTTTGTTGTTTAAACGATTGAATGATTGATGTTCAATTGATTGAACAACGCTTTTACGTTCTTTATTTTTTTGTTCAATCGATTGAAAAACACTTGTTCATTTTTTTCTTTTTGATTTTTGTTGTTCAAATGATTGAACGATTGTTATTCAATCAATTGAACATCACTTTTTCAATTTTTTCTTTTCAATTTTTGTTGTTCAAACGATTGAACGATTGCTATTCAATTGATTGAACAACACTTTTTCATTTTTTTCTTTTTGGTTTTTTCTATTCAAATGATTGAACGATTGTTGTTCAAGTGATTCAACAACACTTTTGTGCTTTTTTCTCCTGTTCAGTTTTGCGGTTCAAAATGATTGAGCGATCGTTGTTCAATCAATTGAACAACAATTTTGTTTTTCTTTTCAATTTGTTGTTCAAATGAATGAACGATTGTTGTTCAATCAATTGAACAATAGTTTTGTTTTGTTTTTGATTTTGTTGTTCAATCGATTGAGCGATTGTTGTTCAATCAATTGAGCAACACTTTTTGTGATTTTGTAGAAAGAACTGTGATTTCTTTTACTATTTTATTTCCTGTCATTCTGTCATCTTTCTTTTTCTTTTATCTTTTGAATAAACACCATCCGATTGGATTTGTGCCTAAGATAAAGAAAAATAGTAATGTCAATACCATTATGACCTATGAAGCCTTTTGATGGTTATCTTTATTCAAAAGCTGACATGGTGCATTTCTATAATGACTGACTCAACAATTTTTCTTTGGACACATCATAAAATGATTCATTATTTGAAAACCATGCTCGCTTATTTTTCACACTTTCAAATGGATAAATCCCTTTGATATGATGATATGAGGGTAAAAGTATAAACTTTCATTCGCATTTTTCTTACTTCTTACACCATCCCTGACTCTTAAGGAGTAAATATGCCTCCCTCTTTTTACAATAAAATCCTCAAAATATGAAAATAACGAAATATGAAAATGCAACCAAAAGAGGGTAGGGGTCTCATCACGAGCCAACTTACCATGATCATAAGGATGTAATAGGTGACATTCCATTTTGGCCACCAAACTAAGGTAATGACCTTCTTGATCATTAAAACTATCAGAAGGATAGGGGGTCTCATCACGAGCCAAGGTGATCACTTTGTTATATCTTGTTGAATGACACTATCATTATCTGGTCATCATGCCAGCTGTGGAGTACTAAAGAAGGTATGTTTTTGTTGATGATTTTAGAATATTTTCATTAAAACTCATACCCCCTTTGCATCATGAACTAGGTAGATAATAAGAAATCATGACAAAATCTATAGGATTTATATGCAACACGAAAACACTGATAATTGCCATTTCTTATGCAGGAAAAGGGAAAATGAGAGATTGCCATTCCAAAGAAAAAGACAAGGCCAAGTTAACTGTTGTCCCTTTGGCAGGGAACCACATGCAAACAAGGTGATCCAAATTAAAGCATATCAGCCAGAGAAAGGAAAAGGAGATATCGACTTTGCGCAAGAAAATAAATGGATAAATAGGAATTAACAGTTTGGCAAATTCCTCAGGATCCTTTGATCCTGAGGGATTGTTTCCTTAACTATTTTTGCATCATTGATATCTCCGCCTTAGCTATTATAAAAAGCAGTATCACCGCTAGCTCGGGAGAGGATCTGTTGTCATTTTTCTATGTAACTTTTCTCTGTATTTGAGACTTTGTTCATCGACTCTAGTTGAGATGTAATCCGTTGTAACTTTGTTTTAATGCTTTAATATAAACATGGTTGTTGTTTCATCTTTGATCCTGGAATAATCTCAAGCGGTGTGTCCCTGGAGGCTAAGAACCCTGCCCTGGTGGAACACTTGCTCCTATACTATTATCTTTCATTTGTGTGTGGTTTTCATTATCAGCTTTCATTGGAATGTTGTACTGTTCATTCTAGCTCTGTAACGGATTGTTGTTCCTTTAATCATTAATATAAGATTGTTGATATTTATGGAATGTTATCGCTGTTGAATTACAAATTAACCGTGTTGTAACATTCGTAAGTTGGTATTTTTGTATTCATCTATGGCTTACATTTAATTGCGATTGTTGTTCAACTGACATTGTTGTTCCATTACGAATTACAATCGTTATTCCTGATAACTAAGATTAATATTGGTGGTATCGAAATAACATTACTGCTTTTCTCAATATTAAGGCATGCCATGTGTGTTATTTATCTTGGTTTATCATGCACTTACATTTGGCTCTAAGTATTATTCTATATTTCATTGCTAGTTAGTTACCATTCTATTTCTGTGTGTTGTCTGATTTACTCTTAGAGTAAGGACTACTACCTGATTTCTATAGGATACGATTGCTGCACTTATCTCTGAAGATTAAGGTGTTGTTGTTTATAAGAATTAGTTGCTGTTACATTTTCTGGTTTTTGTTCCATTTCCTAGTTGTTGTTCCATTTCCTGATTATTTGTGTTATCATTGCTTTGGTGTGAAGAATGATTTCAATTGTAGTGGGCACTGACATTTGTTGTCTAGTCCCCAGATTGATGATTTTTTCCTTGATTATCTTTAGTTACATCAGTTTACATAGGGATGAGTTACTGTTACTGGACCCTTGACTAATAAATTGCTTAGTTTTTGGAATGCATGATTTCAGCCTTAAAGTGCTTTGTTGTAAGTAGATCTTGTTTTAAGCATCCGTTTACTCTTGTATTTTGAGCACTATACTACTAGCATTACTCTGATAATGACAACCTCAAACTGAGACACTCTTTGAAATAACAAAATGTTCCTGGATTGACAAGTTAATGTAAGGTAATTATAGGTGAAAAAGACTCTTTTTACGACTCGACATTTTGGCGTCGTTGCTGGGGAAAGAGTGTAGCCATTTTTCTCTTTTCAGAGTAGTGTAAGAGCCTACTCAGAAAGAATTGGGTGTTAAAAACGGAAAGTAAGAACCTGCGTGTGGATTATGTAATAGCCCTGCTCCCCTGCCCACTTTCCTACAGATTTGTTGTTGTTTTGTTTGGGTAGAACTTAGCAGTTGATTTGTGTGCATGACTAAGAAGAAAAAGCCAGAAAGGAATCCCAACCCTCTACCCAAGCCTGATAAAGCTAAGGGGCCGGTGACCCTTGGCTGATCGACCTTTATAGATGAAATCCTTAAGAGAGCAGAATCTCATCCTTCAGTAGGACCTAGAAAAGTTACTTCTAGATAGCCTACTAGTTCTCTTCAGGCCATAGGATCACCATCTGTAGCCTTTGCTTAGGTGCATAGTCAAATCGAAGGGCAAGATTTTCAAGAAATTGAAAATTATAGCCCAAAACCATTGCAAGAAGGGAATCTTAGCGACCTCTGTGAAGGAAGAGGAGAGACAGGAGAAACTGAAGAACCAAGATCTCCTCTTGGGGTAATTCATCCATTTAGTAGTCCAGATAAGGGAAGTGCTGTAGAAATCATTTATAGCGAAGTTGAAGAAATTCAAGAACCTGAATCCCCCCAGACATTAGGTACTCTCATTATCCTAGATAAAGGAAGTTTTGTCAAGGCCATTCCCATTAAGGCCATTTCCCATCGACAACCTAGGAATACCCTCCTAGATATCCCAGAAGGTTATTGGCATATATTTGACCAAATGGCCCAAAACTAGCTAAACACCCAAACCTCTACACTGCAATACCCCATTGTGGATACTACAGCTAATGCACCTATGAAAGAAATTCCTCTTCAGCATATCCCTACATTCCATGGCCTTACATCAGAGGATTCAGATGCATTCCTGTTTGAATTTGACGTGCTATGTAGAGGATATGACTACACCACCGATCCCCAGAAACTGAAATTATTTCCCTCTACATTAAAAGGGGCTGCTTTAAGATGGTTTATTGGATTGGGTGGTGGTGTTATAAATAACTGGGGTCAAATGAAGGAGTCTTTCTTAAAAAAATATCAGGATTATTGTAGGTCTAGAGAGTTAAAAGATGAAATATTTTAGATGGTAGCTAGACCAAATGAAACATTAGAGGAGTGTGTTGAACGTTTCCAGTATAATCTTCAAATATATCCTTATGCATCATTACCCTTACCTGATAATGTATTAAAAAAAACATTAATTAGGGGAATGAAGGAGCAGTGGATTGAAACATTAAATAATGGGAAAGGGAGATATTTATTAGGAAAATTTTGCTGACATTATTAATCTATGTATCAGGTGTTGTAGCTCTGATACCACTTGTTGTAGATCTAACCCAGAAAGATATGAGAATACAAATAAACCCAAGAATAATAAGATCTGAAATAGACAAAAATACTTTTTTATTGATCAAACCCTTAAGGTAGGGCAACACCATACATCCACTCCTTAAGGAAGGAGAACACTCCACAAGCCATATGCCTATTCATACAATAATCCTTCACAATCTTTCTTGACGTGGAGTCTCTAGCCTCTATATAGGCCTCATACATACAATACCATGGATCATTACCATGATTCCCTCATACCATCGACTAATACCATGGGCCCATTACATTATTACTAACTACTTGTGGTCCCTTACATGATATGGGTTAACCACCTTATTTATTACTATGGCCCATCCCATTATTACATTATTACCTTGGGTACCTCCCTTGGTAACCCATATTATCCCCCCTAGGTATATAACATTCCACCCCCCTAAGCATGTTTCATCCCCGAAACATGGGAAGAACACAAATAATAAGATCTACTCAAAAGAGTAGTCCACTGGTACCATGCCCGTGCATCTAGCCATCCAAGAGAAAGGTGAACCCTTGATCTCGCTGGTGGCTCGCTTGCTTGAGATGGAAGTTGACTGTGGCAGCTCTTTTGTGTTGATGTGTAGTCGGTGGATCTCTGCTCCTCGCTATCCAGCATACGGGGGTTGTTGTCTTTGTGACTACTTGGTTTCCATCTTGATGGTTGTCTTGCGGGGTGATGTGGGTGATGATATGTTGAAGTTTTAACCCACGGTGTCTTTTTCTTTAATTCACCCTGCTGTGGTGCCTGTTGTGATTTCTTCTTTTCCAATATGACTTCAACCACTGCACCCTCATCTGATGTACCTGTAACCTTTTCTGCTTCAGCCTCTATTTGTGTTTGATTGTCGATCATCAAAGGTTCATCATCTGATATGTCAGTCCCTGGAACATCTTCTGCTTCAGCCTTGTTGATGCCTCGAAAATCGCTGCAACAACATTGGGGGATAACCACCCAGTGCGGACCTTAGTACAGCTCATTTTCCATTTGGGATGGTGGCTCCGACTGGATATAATGGGACCAGTTTCCCGATAATGAATAAAAGGGATGGATGAATGATGAATAGTTTGCTTTAATGATAGGCGACTAGCTTATTCTATTGACAAAATTAGGAAAACTAATACTAATCCCGGGAATAACTTATTCATTTGGAATGCAGCGTTTAATAATCCTTATCTATCTAACAGGCATATAGATGACTCTGTAAAATAAACAGAGATATTCAATCATTTAAAGGTTACTTCGTACGAATAGTCAAAACGAAGCGATTAACACAAATTACAGCATTCACTATTTATATCATCGATACATATATACGATTGAAAGGAAAGCATGCTATAAACAACCAATAGTGGGATGCATAAGGATGTTGTTGAAACACACACACAAACACACACACATATATATATATATATATATATATATATAAGCGATAATAGCAAGAGCGATTAAATAACAATTCATATAACAGGCATGAGTACAGGCGCAGATAATGTACCATAGTAACTGACTAATCAATCCCAGATATCAATCGCTATTTCAAAATCCTTCCTTCAACACAGAAATGCTAAAGAAAGGACAGTAGTGCACATTTTGAGCTATTAAAAACCTTCCTCATTAAAATCAGAATAATTGGTCTAGTTTTCATAAAAGAATTATCCCTGAAGTACAATAGTGCAACTTCAGCGGTTTAAGTCATATTACAAAACTTTACGACCCTTTCTAAATGCATGAAAGTGTCCCTATAATACTACCTAAGATAAAAATCTATGAAACAAATCCTACCTAAATTGGCATCCAATATAATTGCTATCTATTCCTGGGTGGCGACTGGCAGTGGCGATGGAATCATGACTCGGGCTGCTTGCCTTAAACCTAAGCTGGCTTATCGCAAGCATTGGCTCCACTTCGGGTGGTCTGTTGAGGCGCAAGCTGAGTTGGGCAGTAAAGGTGGCATCCTGAATATCGGGTATGATATACCCGATATCATCTATGAGGCATTTTAAGGCAGCTCTCTGGCTGTGTGGCTTCACTAAGAAGAACCAATAGGCATCCCATGTAAGGCTGTTGATTCCTGCAATTAACCTTCCATTTTTCTCCAGCACTGGATAGCATGAATGCTCCAACATCTTTCTTGCTGTTAATTGGCTTGGAGTACATTGGGAAATCATGTTAGACAAATAAAGAGTATTATTTACTAATTCAACCAAATTACCAGTGGTTGTTTTGCATCTCATAATTGCTATTTCTGCCTTCATTAACTATGATTGCCATTGTGTGAGTAATATTTCCTTGTGTGATTCCAGAATTCTTGGTAGGTTAGTTGCCTGGCCCTGATCGGAATCTTGCCATTCCAGAAAATTTGTCAGCGTTTCTTCGGCCTGATCCAAATCTGTCCTTGCCTTTTTTATTTTCTCGCTTATGGATGCCACTAAGTTGCACAATGGCTTTGCCTGGGTGATTTGTTGACATAGGAGCTTAACTTGATTTATCAATGCTTTATTTAATTGAAGCGCCTCTGCTTTAAATTCATCTACCTAAGGGAGCTTTTTCATTTGCTCAATTTGAGTTGATAATTGAGCGATTTGCTCATCTTTGGATTTTATCATTCCCTCAGTCGATATTTTTAATTGCGCCAATGTTGCCGATAGCTCCTTTTTCCTTTGGATTGCACCCCCGTCAATCCTCTGTTTCTCCTCTTGTAATTACTTAGTCAACTGATAATTGTTTTGTTGCTGTACTCGCAATTCCTGCTCCGCCTGCTCTGCCTTCTATTGCGCTTCCGATAATTGAGCCTGTAGCGAAAGGATGTCTTGATCTTCCGCTTTTAATAGACTGCTCACCTCCAATGCTTTATCAATGGTTGCCGCCGAATATGCTCCAGCATATTGCGATAGCTTTGTTAAGTCATCGGAGGGATCAAATTCTTCTTTCCGCACAACATTGCCCGTTACTGTTAATTCAAGGAATAGAGAAGGTTGATCAGCCCTTCTCCTCTTCCTCTATCGCTTTACAACAACTTTATGCTTAGGGCTATAGAATACATCCAAGGGGGGAATCTCTTCTATTTGCAAAATGATTTCGCCCGATGGATCCTTAGGAATTATTTCTGTTTCCTTTGATTTGGGTGGGTCGTTGGTTTCGCCCGAAACCTGTTTTGATGTCACTTCCTGTGTGTCATCCTCTTTAGATATCTCATCATCTTTATAGAATTCTAGGTTGCCGGTGATTGAATTGAATTGTTGCCATTGTTGGAGAAAATTCGGATCAATTTCTGTATCATCATTAACTTTCGAGTTGCCCTCTTCTTGAGTTTTCGCCTGGGTTTCATCCTGTCGCTGCACATTTGCCTGGGTTTCTTCCTGCCTCTGGTTATGCACTTCCTCCTGCTGATTTGATGTAGTAGGAGGTTTCTTATTACTTTGCTACTCATGCTCGCTTGATTTTGTCGTTGTTGGAGTAGTCGCTAACAGGTCTAGAGGCAGAGTTTGCAACCTATGTTCTCTAATTCTGTTAAATTCTGCTAGCCCCTCATCGTTGTATTCAATTATGGCAAGTGATTTAACTTGATATAGTGACTCAGACGATGCAAAAAAATCCTCAAATCTGTCTTCTTTGTGCTCGAACTTGGCCAATTTGGCCTGGTCGAGCGCATTGTAAGCGATTTTCCTTGGATCGTATTGCCTGCTTGGCAGAGTGGCTAGAGTCAGCGAATTTATTTTCCCAGCTTCCTTCTCTGCATGTTTGATATCATGTAGAGTGTAAATACCAATTCACAGGGGAAAGGAGGGCCAGACATGCTTCTTTTCTTTTTTCAAGGTCTGAGTAACCCCATCGGCATTGATTTGATAAGTTACTTCTCTGGCAAGTAGCTTATCAGGGATGTATAGTGGAAGCACATGGGGCTTGGCTTGACTGCCAAAAACTCTAATATAGGTGAAATTCTCTTCTCCAAACCAACTTGCTACAGTAGTTAAATCCACCCCTGCTTGATCAGAAATCTTCGGCGCATGCTTATCAAAAATGGAGTAATGAATCGGCAACATGAAACCGTTGTAGATTTGATACAGGTGGTGTTTGTAGTTGGTCTTCCACAACTTTTGATGATATATTTGGACGAGTGTGGGGTCTTGCGACGTCCGCCTCCATCCGAGCACAGGGAATTCAGAATTAAAACATAAAACTTCTAATACATAGGCACTATAGTAAAATGGAGGAATGAACCTCTCTGTGACGCGAGAATTAAATCTAAAATTAAGAATGGTCGTGGCTAACTTATCAGATATTATATCCGCCAAATCCATTATCTCGCCACTACATGTCGCCTCCATTAAGGGGACCGTTTCTATGGTAAAATTGGTGGAGTCATGTAAACCCCATAGTTTACACATCATAATCCCAGCATAGCAGTAAGGAGAACATAGAGAATCGACTGAGTACTTACCCGAGGATTCGTGCTTATGCTTTGCTAGATTTTGTCTCCAGCCTCAAATTGTTTTGGACTCGGTCTCATTTTCTGCTCGGAACTTCTCCAGGAATGCCGTGTTATACTTCTTCTCTTCTGCCGGTAAATGATACATTTGCCTTAAATCTTCGGCTCAAAAAGAGCCGAAAATACTCCCATCTACAGTGCTGAACATTCTATCGGTAATTGGGATCTCTTGGATTGCCCACCTTACCAAATCCGTATATGAGAGAATTTGCTCCCGGGCCTCTATTCTTTGAAGAAATGAATTGGCCAAGTCTTTTAGATTAGCCTCAGATTTGCTAGTGCTGTCGCATGAGACTTGTATTCCCGTCACCCTCAGCTCTTCGGCTTCAATCAAGTTATATGTTCCTTGCCATGTAGCTCTGGTAAGTCCCATGCACGTAGTATCCGATATAAGCTCTTTCTTTTTACTGTCTGGATCAACGACAAATTGCCCTGCGGATGGTGAAGCGGAAGGCATTGTAGTCTTTTTGGTCTTCTTTCCCATTCCACTCAAATTTGTCTCTGCGGAGGAATTCTGCACAGAGAAAAAGATAGGCGTAGTACAGGTAACAATAACATGAATCGAATAGACTGAGATATATATTTCTTCATAAATTCATGGTGATCGAATGACTTAAGATGGCTTCAGATCAAATCTGTGAATAGATCACAAGCTTGTTGTTTTCATTAAATGGTCGTTAAGGCCTGTCAATCTCATTAATACCAGTCACTTCGTTTAATGGCTGAATGATTTATTTGAAGCATGCCTTGGGCGATTTGGCAGTTGAACACGGACGAGCGGCTTTTCGAAAGATAGTGCCTTAATTACGAATAAATCATATTAAACTGCCTTTATGGTTTTACTTTGAAAACTGTGCTTATGCCCTTTTCGCAATTGGGCATCAGGAAAATCATAAGTCATTGCTTTGGTTCCATTCGGAATCCCCGATCGTTGATAGCGATATCGCATCGCGTCGGGAGTAGCGAGTGGGGCGGTTACGAATGTGTGCATGGTGAATTGCTGATCGCCGATAGCGATATCGCATCGCATCGGGGCAAGAGGGAGCTTATTTGCGTTTAGCCATTATTGTCAATTGCTGATTGCCGATATCGCATCGCATCGGAGCAAGGGGTCCTTAATTGTGTTACTTTATGTTTCACCGATACCCGATAGCGATTTCGCATCGGAGCAAATCAAAATGTCCTCAAGTTGTGTTCCCTTTGTCATTGTGATATGCGATCTTGTGATTGCTTCATCGCAATGACAAAAGATTAATCGTTTTACGTTAAGGTTTTTTTATTGGTTTATTGAAGAGGCCTTTTGGGATAGAACTTAAATTGATACCAATTAAAAACAAAAATTAAAAAGGGACCCATTTCATATTATAGTTTTATAATAATAATGATATCAAATAGTGGGTTATTGTAGGGCACAACAGGAACACACTTTCTGAATGAAACGATCAGTGCGCTCACTGAGGAATTCCAGATATATCATCAACAGAGTATGCCATACCATCCACAAGTGAATGGGACCGTCAAAGCCTTCAACAAAATTTTGGAGACTGCGTTGACCAAGGTCTATAATGCATAGTGAAACAATTGGGACTTGTGCATCCCTGCTGTGCTATGGGCATACCGAACCACACGCAAGAAGTTGATGGGCCAGATACCTTTCCGGTTAGTCTATGGCAAGGAAGTCATCATGCCAATGGAATACATTTACCTAGTTTATGAATCATGGCAATAACAGGCATGGCAAACCATGAGGCTTTGGAGGAACGACTCCTGCAACTAGAGGAACTTGAGGAGGAATGGTTTTTGGCTGGATTCCATCAACAAATATAGAAACAACGAGAGAAAGCATGACATGATCACCATATCAAGGTGTGCACTTTCAAGGAGAATTATCTAGTATTACTATATGATAGCATGTTCAAGAAATTCCCTGGCAAGCTCAAGGTGCATTAGTTGGGTCCCTATGTAGTCAAAGAAGTTAAAAATGGAGGCATGGTCCAGCTTGCCAAGCTCAATAGAGACCCCTTCGTAGGAAGAGTAAATGGCAGTCGCTTGAAGCTCTAGACGAGTGGGCTGACCACCTGACTAATCGACCAAGGGACAGTCTGACCTCTCCAGCCAGTTGAAAGAGAGTGTGGGATGATAAAGTAGTATGGGGGGAAGCTGAGAAACCACCAAGGTGCACATAGATTTGGTCTGTCACAAGGGTCGTGGTTACGCAGAAAGGGATGCACTACTACATTGATAAGAAGAGAGGTGACCATTTCTGTCACTATTCATGACAAGATATCTAAGTTATGGCAAAAGGGAGCAGGTGGCGAGCAATTAAGAGACGGGGTATGAGCCAGATTTGGAACAATCTGCTACAGGCTTAACATGAGGGCACCAGAAAAGTTGGGAGCCAACGAATTTGAATTTTGAAACACTTATAAATAACAGGGTGGCATCCACTGAACGAGTTTCACTTTTGTGAACCATAAGTTGTTGTGCCTTCCTGCCACTATGGAACTCTTCATTATCTATGCTCAAGTAGTAAGCCTGAGGGTTGTGATATGGCCAATGGAGATGCAGGGCTTTCTGAAGAATACAATGTTGACAACTGCGGGCACCACGCAGAGTTCAACATCAACAATAAGGGATGTGACAGAAATTTGTAGACATGAAGCAGAACTAGTCCAGAGGCCCCAGCCTCACCCATGGGCTAGTCGCTGAACCATAAAAGATAAGGGAAAGGCTATAAATACAAAGAAAAATGGTGGAATTGCAGTCAACAGGTCGTCTCTGATGTACCTTGGAGATTAGGATCTCATGGATAGCAGAAATGGCCTTGCAAAATTGCAACACAAGCTGCGCAGACAATGTGAAGAGAAGATACAAGAGTGGAAAGTGGTAGCGTTGGTACAAGGAGATCCCATATGCAGCACCCTAGCTAGAGCTAAAATCTTATGAGGGTGTGTTCTGTGTTAATTGGGCAGAGTAGAATGAGCATTATCGGTTACGAGAATTGGTAGCAACAACGAAGCAGGAGCTGGAAGAAGTGTTGTAGGAGATAAAGAAGGAGCAGCAGAACAAAGGACGTCACTCATAGGGAGGTGAACCACGAAGCCTAAGTAGTGCATCTTGCCACCCCGACGAGTGACTTGGGATGAGTCACGATGATTGTGTTGGGGGACTATTGGGTAGCGGAGGTCCCGAGTAACAATTTTTGGGTTTAAAGCCTATAAGTTAGGATGAAAATATTGTAAAATTCTAAAATATGCAGAGCACAAAATGTAATAGGAAGAGTCAAAGGGTTTTCCGCCCAAGAAATAATATAGAATAATAGGAAGTAATTCGGCCTGCCCATGGAGCGAGGCTCTAAGAGTAGAAAGTAGTTTCTGGGTTTGAATGAATTTTAGTGCTATGGGTCTGTGAAGACAGTATATTTTGCGTCTGTAAGTTTGAGTCAAGGGTGTTGGTGGGTAGATAAAGGCTCCGCAGCTCTGTGTGTAGAGGCCTGATAGAGTCCGCAATTGTGTGCACAGACCCCTGTAGCTGAGTGCGTAGGGTAGATCTGGATGTATTGGCAAAAGAGTTGAATAAAGATAATTTGGTTCTAAAATACTATGTTGAATCTGAAATATTGTAGATCTGGTTAATTTATGGTTGATATATCTGTTTGATCTGTATGATTATGCTTATGTTATGATTTGATGCAAATCTATAACTTTTCTGGGTGCACGCACTATTGATCTCTATTAAATGTTTGCTTAAAGATCGTAAAAAGTAGATATAATCTATAACAACTCATTAATAATAATTATTAAGGAATTGCCTTGCTTTGGAACTACATGGGAGCAAAGTGGCGCAAGGCCATAGAACGGTGCGTGAACCCTCCAGACCACATCCATACATCCCAACGGTGCGGAAACCTAGTTCCAACACCCTCCCTTGCTACCTCGGGTGAGACCTCAGTCCATGCTCTGCGGGCTGTTGCTCAAAGGGTCGGTAGCTGCGATATTTGTTTGGCTAAATAAATCTTTTGAACCTAGGTCAGGCCCATATAAGCCAATAGAAGATATAAGCATTGGCCATGAAATTCAGTATTTTTTGATCATGACTAAACACGCGTAATTTAGTTATGTTATCCGAGATAGATAGTTCAAAATTTCAATAGTAAATATATCCCTAATTGGTGATGTTCTTGAAGTTACATTTGCTAGATCATTGGGAGTTGCATTACGCATATTTGGTACAATAGTGATGCTAAATGCCGGGAAGTTAAAGATCAGTCACCATACCTCTTTTTGGTAACTTTTAAGATGCGGTGACGAATAGTGAATGGTGTTATGTACCTACCATGCCACTTTGAATCACCTACCACTTTAAGTGTGACCACATTAGGGCTAATGGCTTTCTATAAGCCCAACAAGAGTGCTTCGTGCTTAGCAACATTGTTCATGCACTCAAACTCCAAGTGACTTGAAACCAGATGCTTCTTGTTGTATGGGTCGATCAAGACAGTCCCATCTCGTGAGCTGTCATGTGTCCTTGATCTGTCAAAGTACATGGTCCACAACTCTTCTATACGTTGACCATTTGATGCACTTGTACTAGTGATACTATTGTTGCTACTCCTACTAATACTATTGGTACAATGTAATGTACAAGTTTCATTACCATCAGTTAGGCAAGGAAGGAGTCCCAACTACATGTCTGGTGGGATTGGAGTTGGTTGTGTTGGATAACACCCCAATGTTGTCTCCAAGAGGTAGTTTCCAAACATAAGTCTTGCGAAGGCCAATGATTCATTCTTGCTATTGATGTGAGTGACATTGTGCATCATATAATTCTTGGATAACAATAGGATTCGCTTGTTTTTTCCCTTGTACAGAAGCCACATGTGTGGCCAGTCTATAACAAAATATCCATTCAACTTGCTGGACCAGTCTCTGTTGAGTAGTAAACTATATACTTATGGTATGTCCACAACAACTATGTTGATGCATTTGTGGAATCCAATGTCATGAGATAGTCGAATGATCACATCTCGAAGTTCACTAATGCCCATTACAGATGTTCGATCAAGTTGGATGATCTACACGGATGTCTTGCTCCATTCTACATTGATCCTTTTAGCAATGGAGAGCGGCATGAAGTTGGTTACTACACAAGAATCAACCAAGCAGTTGTGAACATTAAAATTAAAAACTTCAAATGAGAGCAGGAATGGAGGGTGACCTTAGTTTTCTTCTTCCATCCAGAGTGTGTTTAGCATAGTGGAAAGTGATCCGGGAGGTGTTCTGGCTCTCTTGTTGATAGAGACTACATTGCTCATTGTTGTTTGTCACAATGCATGCAACAGGATGTCTCACTAACTCTAGATCATAGGTAACTCTAACAAAATGATGTTTGTATGATTTTTCTTTACGTCATCTACAATGTTGTAGTCCAGAGGTGGTAGAATCACTGAGGTGTCTAAGGTAAGACTGATGTTCATTTTATCAGGCAGAGTGTTCTGTAGTTTGTTGGTGATGGACATACTCTTGTTTTTCAACGTCTTCCCGAACTTTCTTTGTGTTTTATTCCTTGGGGCGGCTAGTGTATCAGCCTTACTCAACAATAGTCTCATCTTCTCTTATGCTTCCCCAAGTGTAAGGGGAGCCCCTTTAATCCTAATATTGTAATGGTTATTTTGCTTTGGGTGTTGTTCCTTAGTGTTCACCTTCATCCCCAAAACTTGATGCTTCATTAGTTGCAACATCTTCATCATTATCTTTGTCTTTTGGCTATTCTTGCATATTATTTTCCGCGTCAAATGTATGACTACATATAAAGCTTGCAACTTGCTTCCAGTATGAACAGGAGTACTCTGGGTGATGTTCCTTGTGGAATGAGAAGAATTCATAATTTGCGCACTAATCAAGGTGGAGCACAGATCTCTTCGCAATTTTTGCAAGGTATTGGTTGCTGCCTAATGACATGCCTCCTTGTCTTTGTCTGGGCAGATGGCTGCTTGCAGACATGTCTTTTTTTCATTGTTTAAGCTCGAACACTTTTTTTTTCAAGTTCTTAATGAGGCAAGTGAGGGTTTCAATATCATTTGTTTCCTTATCTCTACCTCTACTCGCCACTGCCTAGGAATTATTGCTCATGTCCTTGGAGTCCTTCTCTGGTTCATCATCCTTGACGAATCCAATCACACGTAGACCTTTCTCAAGAACAATAGCCTCTTCACATTTTTCTAATAGATTTGGTTTCGTAGCTCACTTGACGAACTCCGCAATGCTGGTCAGCAGTGTGGATGTGTAGCAATAAATAGTGATGGAGTCATGATGTTTGGTGCCTGCTACAAACTTGTTCAATATGCGTGTAAACCTCTGATTGAAATATTTTACCTTTTCCTTCCCCTCCATGTTCAGGCTTCCCAATTCTTTGAGTAACATGGCTGAGGTCTTGTCATCAGCAAACTTTTCAAGAAACATGTGTTTGCATGCACACTAGTTCTGTATGGAGTTGTTTGGAAGGTTGTCATACCATGCAGCTATGCGACCATCCAAGGTACATGGAAACAATCTACATGTTATGTCATCATATCGTACCTCAAGGGTCTGCAACTATAGGTAGAAGCGTCCAAATGATCTTCTGCCTTCGTTGCATTGTCAAGGTTGAACTTGATGTTCATTCTCTCAGCTCGCTTTGGCATCTTGTGAAAAGCATCTGGGAGAGCCAATGGTCCCTAAGTCATCCATTCTAGATTTTAGTCAGCCATCTCTTATTCTTCATCATCCTCCTCCTCTCTTTCAAAATCTGATGGTTCCACCTTTTCCTCCTTTGTTGCCTTCCCCTCTGCCTCCTATACCAGAGTCTGATCCTAAGATCAAAAGGTTGTCTCATTCCCCTTGTTAGAAGACTGGGGGTTCCTCTCCATCTTCAATAGATTCTACCAGAACTTGAAGTGTGGCAAGAACTTCTTATTCGACTGATGATACAACAACCCCTGTGGGAGTGGCTTTTGGTTTCCTTGATGTGTATGGAAGATGTTCTATGCCTAGGATCAGTCCAACCTCATTCGTGAAGTCGAAATTGATGGGATAGACAGAGCGAAGATGATGATATGGAATTTCGTGTTCAGTCCTCGAAGGTGAGAAGTAACCAACTACAAAGTCGCACATAGGTGAGAGGGAGTGTGAGTTACTGCCTTGACCAGATGGTTGATGAGTAAGTGTGAGAGGATGTTCAACCATATACAACTAGAGGCCCTCCTAGTGCCAAAAATGTTGACGGTACTGGACCTGCCAACATTCAGGGGATCACCCCAGTATGAAGTCCCAACTAGACCTCACACCATTTGGTGTGGGAGTCCCATCTGATATGATGGCCTGTTTCCCATTATCTTAAAGATTTTCCTCAGCTCTTTCTTGTCATCACAGGAGAGTGGTCTTCTTTGTTTTCGAGTAGTGAGGTTCGCATGCGTGGTGATTACTAGTGTTACTTGTGTCAATGGTTCTTTCAATATAGAGGGAGAGAATGGGAGTGAGTCCCAAGTTAGATGGGATGAAGCCCCAAATCTATTAGAAACACACAACACAACAAGATGTGCACAACTTCCAGAAGAGTATTCCACAAGGATGCGGAAACCACAACACATAAGGAAAGATATCATGTACAACACATAGCGGAGGACTCTGCACGAGTGTGATGATTGTTATAGCAATTTTACGTGAATGGTCTGTCTGGTGTCCTGGGAGATAACCAACATGGGCATGACAACATTAATATCTCATAGAACACATTTTCATTAATATATATGTATTACAACAATTGAATGAGTTCAAGTGTTAAACACATGTTAAAGAAACATGCATTACAAGTGTTCAATATCAGTAGTACAACAATTACAATACATGTGTGAAAACATGCTGGCTAGTTTGGAGGATTTTGAATTAAGAAAAAGTTCCAAAACACATCATTACACCATTCATCACTAACCCCATGAGCAGGGCATTGGAGCCACTACTTACTCCTCAAGGAAAAGATTATGCACCCTCAAGGATATGTGGGAGGAGTCAGGGTGAAAATTCATTTGAATGTACATATAAGGGGGCATTTATAACTAAGGGTGAAACTGACCCTTGTGGTTGTCTGACTTCCCTCATAACTATTTGACTTCCATGACATTTTGATTTTACATGACTCTTCATATGACAAGTGTATCTCTTGGACTTCCACGTTACATTACATTAATTGATAGTATGGCCCACAATGGAGATGTAGACGACATGACTCATGACAAGACTCGACATGATAGTGTTGGTACATTTGTGTTGCTGTTGGTCTACATGTTGAGATATAGTGTTGCTAGGTAATGGATGTCCTCTTGGTGTGTCATAACTTCACCTCCACATGGACAAGTGTGCGGAGTCTTCGATCATCGTTGGGTTCACTTGATGTTGCATTTGCACCCTACTCCTTGGTTGCATGTTGGCATCCTTGACAGGTTCACCCATTCACAAAAACAGCATGTTTGTCTGTCCTTCCATGAGCACATCTTGCATGTTCACTCATTCGTCCATCCCCAAACACATCTTTGCATGATCATCTGTTCATGAGCACATCTCTTTGCCTACATCGTTTGTTCGTCTATCGGTGGACATGTCCTTCTGCTTGTACTCCCTTTGTTCATCCCATCTGTCATCATGCCATGTTTGTTTGTGTACCTATATCTACAGTCACTCATGACGAGATGAAATCAAATCCACAAACCTCCTAGTCTACCATGATGCATGATTTTTTCAGATACAGGTGACCAGGCGAGGAGATAAGGTTGTGAGTTACGAGGTGGGATGGAGGCTCCATGCACTGCTACTGAAAATTGTGTAGAATTCACTTGGTGATGGAGATGGGTAATCCAGATCGACAGTGACTGTCCGGTGGGTCTAGCTCAGTTAGACGGCAAAACTACACATTTTTTTAGAGGATTAGTCTGGATTACGGGAAGGCTGGCCAAACAAATTTTGCGTAATTTTTGGAAGGAACATGTAGTAGGATCTTGGCAGCAAAAGTTTCGCAATTCCTGGAGGGAACTCGTAGCTAGATGCTGGGACCTTGGCAATAAAAACTACGTAATTCCTGGAGGGAAATGGTAATTAGCTGTTAGAGCTTGTCAGCAAAAAATCCATAATTCCTGGGGGGAAATGGCAGTCAGCTGCTGGGAACTGCTGGCGGGAAAAAATGCGATGATGCTGGGAGGTTGGCTTGTTGATCACCTCTACACAGTTTTTGAGCTGAGAGGACTGTTAGGTAGAAAAGGGCTTGCTCACGAAAATTGCGTAGTTTTCTGGGTGAGCTGTCGGTTGGTTAATTGGAGGGCTGGCTCAAAAAACTACGCAATTTTCTGAGGGAGACAGGGATAGGCACTGGGTGTTTGTCTGACCTGTCTATACAATTTTCTCAGTCAACGGAGCAGGCAAGGTCTACAGCCTCCGCACAATATTTTAGGGCAATCAGTCCTAGGGTGACTCTTGGGCTAAATTCTCTAGTTGACGCGTATGATCGTTGATCGCTGGTTGCGGTCAGTGTAGCTTGAAATGGCTTTCTTAGTGATTCTATGTTGTTTTGGGTGACAATCATTTGAGTCGATAGCAGGGTGAAGGTATGGCTGTTAGAGGGGAATCTGGTCATCAAAACTTCAACAAAATGACCGTGTGTGAACAAGTGAAAAGGTGCATACGTGATCTTGCAAACACATGCTTACATGACTTGACAACGAGACGACTCAAACCATCCAAACACACATGCTCAACATGACTAACCGACGGTGTGAGCGACAACTATGACAGTTGTGATTGATCAATGGACAATCACAATGACGCTTGTACGACAATGTATGTGACTCTGTGTGTAAGCATGATGGATGTTTACATAGTGGACACAACATGTCCACACAAAGTGAAGACCATGTGTATGACTAGAACATGGTCACAAGCATGACATTGACATCAACATGCAAAACTTTTCGGTGGAATGTTCAAGCAAGGTGCGTGTAAAGACTCACACGAGCTCACGCAGTGAACCTGAGTGGGTGCAATCATCAAGTAAAACTCTCAAAGGAGGCTCCAAAATTGGATGCGGGCCAAAATTTTGGAGGGTGTTGCAGTGGCTACAACAATAACAAATAATAATTCACAGTATACAATAAGTTTGAACTACCTGTGATCATGATACTCAGCTAAGAAACTTTCAAATGCAAATACAAAACCACCAAAGGTGAATCGATTTAAAAGCTTGCAATATTATAGAGCTTATATATTTATGCACTACTACTAGCAACCATGAATTAATAGAGATGACATTGAGATACTATTGAACCCAAGGATGTGATTTATGCAATCTTAGTTTCAAAGATAACAATTTATGTATGGCAACAGAAGCTTGCATATTACTCCAAGCTTTTAAACACAATTCACAAATAGAAAACATTACATGATCTACAATTTGAAATATGTAATCGATTAGAAAAGGATCCTACCAATATGATAAAATAGCTTCTTTCCTTTCTCCACTGATGATTTCAATTACTTATCAATTGTTTTGTTGTAAATCACCACCTGTTAAAGTTTTGCGTCTGACATATGTCACGAAATCCCTATATTAGAGATAAAGCTAGCATCCATATCTTTCTATCGTCCCAGTTTTTATCCCATCATTAATATTTAATTCACAAACATAAGAAGCAAGAACATATGTTCCAAGCAAATTTCTAAAGGGAAATTTATGTGCAAGAGCACAACATTGTGAATGTAATCTAATGAAAAGAGCAAGTGTTACACCTTTTTCTATTCAAAAAACGTAATCGAGACAAAATGAGTTATTTGTATCACTGAAAAGAGTGTTTTTCAGCTATTTAAAATTCTTGTAGACTCGTTTCCCTACAAATCACCACCTGCTATTATTTTGCGTCTGAGACACATTACATAGATAAAGTTTCTATCCAGGTTTTTTTATCATCTTCATGTTTGTCTTCTGAATAATAGAAAATACCACTATGGGTAGAAACCAATCTTCTTAGCATTTAATTCACCAACTACGCACCTACTGATGCCTTTGGTCAATTTACTGAAACATATATGAAACATGAAATCCACATAAGCATTAAAATATCAAATCTAAAAGCATTATTTTCAAAGCATTAAAATAATAACACTAATGTATACTTTCAAAATAACACAAAAGCATATGTTCAAGACAACAAAGGAAATTCATTGTGTGAAAGAAGATTTCCAACTTTCATTATGCAGGCCTCTACACTTGCATTAATAATAAAATATATTTGGTCTTGTGCCAGAGTGCGAACAAAGATTTCAAGTATTCATTATATGGATCTCCACACTCCACATAATCCACTAATAAGAAAAATGAAATATGCCTAATTACAAAGAGATAACCATAACAATAAATATGGTGGGTTTGATTGCACGTGCACTGATTACAAAAGAGTTAAAATGCATTACAATTAAAAAATCCTTCCACACATCTTTCATTCTTCACATATTCACAGGTCTATGCAATTTTTCTTCCACACAACTACATTTGCAAAATTTTTAAATGGAAAACAATTAAAATCAATTTCATTTTTACAGAATAAACTAATTTTTGCACCCCATTCTCTCACACATACCATGTCCTTCACATATCTTAGTTTCATATTTTTACTCTTGTTCTCTCGCACATACCCCGCCCTCCACATATCTCAGCTCTATATTCCAACCCTCTTTCTCCCACACATACTTCGTCCTCCTCAAAACCTTCATCCGAAAAATATTCATAGTTTTATGCAACTATTGCCCCGCAAAGCTACATTTGTAAAAAATAAATAAAAAATAAAAAAATAAAAAAAATAGAAAATAGCTTAAAATTAATTTTGTCTCTATTGAATAAAGTCATCTTTGCACCCTCCGCACAACTACATCTGTAAAAAAATTAATAGAAAATAGCTTAAAATTAATTCTATCTCTATAGAATAAAGTCATCTTTTCACCCTCTATCTCTGGCATATGCTCCACCCTCCGCACTGTAAAGAAAGCTTGGAGCATTTCATAGATTGTTTAGTTTTGCACACATAGACCAAACTTTTCATAAAACAAATTACAGATCAATTGTCTCACACATAATATGGTTCACATATTCATTTTATCGCATAACACTTCTTCCTCACATAAATTGAAAACATAGTTTATTTAATATTTCATAATACAAGTAGCTTTTATAGGCCAATGGATACAATAATTGTTGCAACAAACAACAAGAAAATTTGTAGCCCAATGGTAAGTTGTTCTCCTGGGATACATCATTTGAAGAGGCTATCACATGCACCAAACATAAATCATATGTCAAAGTTCCTACAACATAGCTAGTAACATGAAAGGAAAAATGAGAGGACAAGCGATCAATGTAAAGAGTAACATTAACAAAGTCAAAAGAGATAAGGCAACGCCATTCTAAGAGGCTATCACATGCACCAAACATAGATCATATGCTTAACAAAGTCAAAAGAGATAAGGCAACACCATTCTAAAAGGCTATCACATGCACCAAACATAGATCATATGCCAAAGTCCCGACGACATATCTAGTAACATGAAAGGAAAAATGACAGGACAAGTGATCAATGTAAAGAGTAACATTAACAAGTTCAAAAGAGATAAGGCATCTAAGTCACGAATTAACATTTAAGATCTCAAATCACTCTATTATCAACACAGTAAAACTTCACTTTCAACCATAGTGTCAATGTTAGAGCACCCCCGCTTATGCAAAGGACCTCGCTCCCCACATAGTAAAAGCTCCATACAAAAAAAACATAATAATATTAATTCAAAATTTGTTCAGCCTCACCTTCCCCTCCCTATCCAAAGAACCTTAAACCACATCAATTCTAACATCATTGAGCAAAGCAACAACAAAACACTATCAATGTCAAAGCACCATCGCCTATGTAAAGGACCATTTGCACAAGAAAACATAATAATAATAATTAGAGATTTGTTTAGTCCTTCACCCATCCACCTCCTCCTAGGCATGTGCAAAGAACCTGCAACCACATGAATGCAACAACATCAATTCTAGTATAATTGAGCCTGTGCAAAGAACCTGCAGCCACATCAATGCAACCACATCAATTCTAGTATAATTGAGCACAACACTGACATAATAGTGACAATGCGCTCACCAATGGAATGACCACTCACAAACTAGTTTTATTTTCTGCAGCCACATCAATGCAACCACATCAATTCTAGTATAATTGAGCACAACACTGACATAACAGTGACAATGCGCTCACCAATGGAATGACCACTCACAAACTAGTCTTATTTTAATTTTAAAATGAATTTTCAAGTAGTGACAAATACTAAAAATAATATGCCCTCCATGAACTAAAATATATAATATGTCATATCAAAACTCTATGAGCCAATTGGAAATTAAAAATAAGTTTAGCTGACAATTAAAAAATTACTCTTGAATTTATGCAAAAATAGAAATATTAAGCAATTTCCTAAAACTTTGGTTAAAATTGCAAAAACATTACTAAATAATACAAAAACTGTAAAACAACACTTGAAAAAACAAAAATTAATAACAAAAACTCAAATATATTTAATGTTATTAAATTCCATGTAAACCAACCAAATTACACTTCACACATATAGCTTTCTGCAAGTTGTTTTCCGTAACATAAACGTGGAGGATGCCAATGGTTTGTTGTATAACAAGAACGCAAAGTACGATCAACAGAATTCGATTCGGAATTTACAATATTATGGCGATTAGGGAGGCAAGGAAACATGCGATATGAAGGGATACTGTGTTTTCTTGCTCAATATTATCAACCCAATGCAGAAGTTGTTGCACTGATTTTTCATTCATATAGCTGTTTTCTAACAACAAATCCCCTAGTTGTTGCTTTGACATGACCAGTTCGAGCCTAATGCTTTTTCCTTTCTCATCCATCTTCATGAACGAGCCTGGAGATTGCAGACAGTTACCCATGGAATGATAAATAAAAAAATGGAGATGCTATTTGGAAAGGAAATTTGTACTAATGACGATGGACCACAATTTGTAACAGTAGGCGAGACAAATAGAAATATGTTACCCTTATCTCGCCTGGTTTTGTTATCATTAGAAAATCAATTAGAGAGGATGGGTGCACACTGTTGAACCACCCTGCCACCTAGGTTTATGTATAATACAAAGAACTATAATCAATGCATGTGCGATGTGTGGACGGTATTAAATTGGGGCGAAAAAGGGGCCAAAATGGCTGCCCGAGGCTTTTCTTTAAGCCATTCCAGGGCACCATCCTGCTGCTCACACTTTACTCAATTCTCGATGTGGAGTAAATTCTTCAGCTACAAGCATCTGTCTCTGTCAAATGTTTACAGGGAAATGCATGTACATTAACGTAGTTAAGGAACTGTCCAAGCAGTTGGTCAGAATATCATTTCGCCTTAATTAAAAATTAACTTCGTAGGCCAACCAAACTCATCGATGTCTCTTCGATTAGATTTCGATTACTGTAAACAATTTCATTGTGTCTGCCTAGGTTAGGCATGTTATCATTTTACAATTTCATTGTGTCCGCCTAGGTTAGGCATGTTATCATTAGGTATGTTCGGGTTAACATTTCACTTTTTTATCAAAATTGATGCAACCGCAGCAATCGTGGTAACCTAGGTCTTAACTCCATAGGTCATAAAGAGGTTTGCTCCTACACCAAAACCTATAGGTGTTGGTAAAGGTTCCAAACCATTAATTAACTAGAATCTCCATGGTGGAAATTACGAATTAGCTAGGGATTACCTAAGATACCCAGGGTGGAAATTGTAGGTTTTAACACTATACGGAAATTACGTGCATGCGAATTCTAAAACAAAGAAAATAAACAACACAACAACATAACACATAAAACACATATCCACGGAGATTTTCCCCTAGATCCCAAAACCGGGACTACCAGCTTGATTTTTTATTATGTTCCTTTCAATGTTACAATACATATTTATACATGCTGAAGCATTCAATACCATGGACCGAAAACTATCCTGTCCAAAACCATGGACCGAAAACCATCATGTCCAAAACCATGTGCAAAAAACATGCACAAAACCATAGGTAGGTCCTCCCAACCTAATCAAAATCAAAATTTTATGGGGAGCTGCCCCGGAACCCATTGAGTGGGGTTACCTACACCGGGTTATCTACACCCTTCAAAACCCGTGTGACTGCCCCCACTATGCAATCAGTGGAATGAAGGGGGGCTGTGCCCGCTGTGCCCCCTTCTAACCCCCCAATTAACTACGTGGGGCTAGTCGTGGAAAGAATATAACCCAACCCAACAGAAATTACGGATTCCATAGAAGTGCGGTGATCCAACACCCCCCTCAAATGCAACTTGGGAAAATTGAACCTGGGTTCAAGCTCTGATACCATGAAGAAATTTTTCATTACACCAAAATCCGCAGGTGTTGGTAAACATTCCAAACCAGTAACTAAGATCCCCATGATGGAAATAACATATTCCATGGAAGTGCAACGATTCTTCCAACCAATCAATCGTCCCAACCTAGATCTCAACGGCTAAGAAAATTGCTGCGAGAAAATATAACATAAACGAAAGGTTTTCAAAACCATATATCAATGGGAAATCCATCTAACCCTCATCAAATCATGTTACAAAGATAAGGCTATATGGTACGTATCTACTCAAAATATATTTATCCATTTTAATTTTAGTTTTATATTTATTAAATATAGGAAAATGTTAAAAAATAAATCAATTTGATATAATATATATATATATATATAATATATATATATATATATATATATATATATATATATATATAGTGTTTATTGTGTGTGGTTAGTAAAAATAGGTTGTTAATAATGTTAAATAGAGTTGTGTTGGATATCTTTTCCTTCTTATAATTGATATGATTTTGTTTCTATAATATTTATGTAAGTAAGTGTGTGAAAGCTTAGAGAAGCTTCTTTGAAACCCTTGCAATCCTTACCGTTGGTAAAGGTTATTGGATCTCAAGCTAATGTGAGAGGACCAATTTCTACACAAAGGTCTCACTCCTAGCCACCTTGATCCAAATCCCTACACAAAAGCACTAACAAACAAAGAAAATATTGCCTTTCATAGAGGTATCAACCATAATAGGATAAATAGAATAAGTGAATGGGATGGGAATCATCAACTTTTATTAATCAATCAAAATGAATACATAGTATACCTTCACCTAAGGGTCTTCCTCTTCAACTTACAATCTTAGTCTCCCCTAGAGACAGTCTATAAGCACTCAAACAATATGGAAAATCTCTCTCACAAATTTGTTTAACTCTTCTCTTCTTGTTGTGATCAGATTATACAAGGCCTTTCCATTCTATGGAAGGATATATCTAGACACCTAGGGGCTCGAGAAGTTAGGAAAATTATACAATAATTGACCCTTAGACAAGTCGTGGACAAGTGGATTGAGTTGATCTCCTTACGAATGACAAATTCTAGAAGTCTTAGAAAAGACATAGGTTGTGAAAGCGAAACCTACGTTTAAAAACTCAGGTTATAGATTGTGATCCAAAGTCTAGACGCAAGTTGTAAGTGTAGGACTAGTCTCTCTACTATAAAAGAGACAAAAACAAGAGGAAAATATATGCATCGGGGTCAACAAGTCAAAGGTTTCTCCTACTAAATCAATGTGGGTTAAATAAGCTATAATAGATGCCCCTTAATGCATGATGTCAAAAAAGAAATTGATGATAGAAATACAATAATCAAGTCGAGAGAGGCTTGGAATATTCTAGAAATGACATACAGTGAAAGAGGGAGAAACATCTAAGTTGATTCATGTAAAGTTCCACTTGTTGATAAAGTGGCTATATTTATAGAAGAAGTTGTGGAAGCACCATGCATTGAAATTATAGTTATTTTAGAAAAAAATTGTTCAATAAATTATAGAAGGAAATAGTGATGTTTCATAGGATGGTGCAAAAGAACATGGCGAAGAATTTGGAGTTGGAGAATAAAATGAAACTATGTTTGCAGTAACTTAGCAAAATGTTAGGGGAATTTGGTTGCAATAATTGTTGATTCTGACTATGAGGTAAATCTAACATTTCTTGAGGAATGGACCATAGATCCCAAGTATGATGAACATGAAAATGGATATGTAAAAGATGCAATGGAAGAAGGAATGGAAAAACTAAAAGCAATAAGCAAACTATTGAAGGATTTGCAATAGTGGAAGAAGTGATGAAAGGAAATGAAAATTTTGTTACAAAGGTTAATAAAAATGTACTAGAAGATGAAAAAGAAAAACCAAATGAAGAATATAAAAATGTGAAGATATATTGAAGAATAATATTAGAGTAAAGTTGAAACTTAAGAAGAAGGTAATGTATGCATAATACAAAGTTTGGAGCATAAGGGTGGAGAAGCTTCTAGAGCATAGACATGAAGGAAAATTGTACCAACATACAAAACATGGTTTTTAAATTGATATCAAGTATTTTAAGCCTTGTTGAGACTTAGACAAATAATAAATCACATTATAAATTTTGTAAGCCCACAGAGGAATTGTTGGATTTAATGTAAATGGTTAATGTCAATATTGTAATAGTTAACATTAATTACGAGCGTTAAATACTATAATTTCTTCTATTGGTTAGTGCAATCTAGATAATGAATCTTAGTTGTTAAAGTTGACTATATTAAATTAGTAAGATCTAGAAAATTCATCTCTAAATATTTCGAGACAATTATCCTTCTATTTTGCTATAAGAAACTATATGCCTAAATATGTGCTATATGTTGATAATTTTTTATATTGATCATCCTATTGGTTAATTATCTTAGGGTCTCATTGCGCTCTCTAATTTTGTCATATTATGCAATGATCTATTGATAAAATGACATTTTTGTGGATGCTCCCCCCAAAGGAATCATAGGAAGTATCAATAGTTTCATTGATGCATTGCCACAATAGAATAGTGTGGGTGCTAATTGGATTATCTAAAAACACCAAGTCATGCATAGAAAAAATCCATGCAATATCATGGACTTATCTAAAACAACAAGGCTATGTTAGGTTATAGATGAATAACTCCATACATTAAGATATTTTCATTAAAATTAGCCATATATAAATATAATATGAAGTTACCATTGACTTCATCTTCTAATAATTCCAATTACTCTTTATATTTCTCTTAAATTAATTATTTACAAAATCCCACCAGAATTAGATATATGTGCTGAATGTGCACAATATAAACCACAAAATTATTATTTAGCTACAATTATTTATTCAATAGCATAGTAATTGAATTTCTTTCTTTCTCATGCTATACCCTACAAGGTAGGTTATTGTCCGTTATCAAGTTGAGAATCCCCACTTAGCTATTTTCATTATGAAAATATTTGATGCTCAAGCATGTTCACAAAAATATTCTTTTTACAACAAGTATAAAAGGATAACCATCTCTAACCATGGATGATAAGGAAAAAGAAGACAAATCATTTTTATATATGAAATTGTCTCTTGATTAAAGTATAAAGTTATAATAAATTTCTTGTCCTCATAACTCTAATTCATCACCTTATTCCATATAGATATGTATCACTTCACAGGTGCAAAGATATTGTGGACATTAGCCTTTTTACTTTGTCAAATTGCAATTAACAAATTTTATTACAATTATTTCATAATACATAAATTGGTTCCTTAATTGTGACTCTGATTAATCACTTCATTCCATAGATTATGTACCAAGAGCAAAGATTATGTACCTCGAGCAAAGATTATGTACCTCAATTGTGACTCTGATTAATCACTTCATTCCATAGAAATAGGTCTGGAAGAGCAAAGATATAATATATATTAACATTCTTGCTTTATCCGTTTGCAACTAACAAATTTATTATAATTATTTCATAATGCATAAACTGTTTATTTAATTAATTCCCTAGGTGTAGTATTTAAATATTAAATATTGAAGCTATATAAATGAATGTTAATTGTAATCTCAAACATGGAAGCTATATAAATAAACATTAATTGTACTTAATATTTTTTCTTAATGTAACATTCTATAAAATTAAAATGATGTATTTTATGCAGTTTTTTTTATTTTTTATTTTTTAATTCATACATAAATATGAGTTTTTTTATTTTTTAATTCATACATAAATATGAGTTAAATATAATTTTGAATGTAAGAGTTATTTCTTTTTAGATTCATCATTCTGAACCCGGTATACCAGAATAATCTATTCATCCTACAAATATAACATATGGCATCTCGTAAGTTCATACACCCCTGCTTTGACTTTTTATAAACCTCGATTATAATGGTTATAATCATGCTGCTCCCCTTTACGCTCCATCTACGGGTGTGAAGCCTGCAAATCTATACGAGCTTCCCGTGGATGCGATTAGTCTGCTTCGAGAAGATCGGCTTTGGCAGCGGCACTTAATGCTGCAGCAATGCCCCGGGTTCGAATCACCGCCGTGCTTGCCAAAGTGCAGTCTAAAGGAGGAATGTCTGCTCCATTGTCAACTTTTGAAGAGCGTCAAGCCGCTCTAGTCGCGGAGGTTCTCGGCAGAGGAATGTCTTGTAACGGGAATAAGACTGTGCAGGATGAGCAGGGGCAAGAGCCAGTGCATGTGCAGCGTCCACTTGAAGACGGTCATAAATATTTGTCAGCTGTTGTGCATGGATAAACCTTCAAGGGGAAAATATCAAGACTGAGCCTGAGGAGGAAGCAATTGGTACTTATGGCAATTCTTTGCACTTCGGCAATCGTTTTGGCCCCTCAGTACATGACTTCTCGTCTGTGAGGCTCTCGTCGAGCTCCGTAATGGCGCAGCAGAATGGAGAGAAAGATCGAAGAGCGGTTTTGACATCGGGTTCATGCGGTGCGGAGGGCGGCGGGTGGCAATGTGCCATTACTAACCAGATCCTTGATTATGATTCTTTGCCGGACCTCAGCATTCGCAACGGCGACCACTTCCCGAAGAGCGGTAACTACCAGCAGCCCCTAATTGCAATGCCGGCGCGTCCTATTTGCAATTCCGTTTCCCCTCACCCAGCCCCGCTGAACAATTCTACACGTTCAGAATTGAAGCCTTGAGCAGCAGCATGGCGTAATCTGTCCAATCCCTTGGAATCATATGGCTCCTCTGGTAAGGAACCTCCTGCTAAGCGTTCAAGAATCTCCGGCTGCTATACTCTGGAAGACATTCTCAAGAAACTACCACGAGGTGCTGCCCTCGGCCTGCAGACCATAGGGAGCAACGAGAGCTCGCCGAGGAATATTTCGCCCACAGCTGTTTCTCAGTTTTCTTCCGATACGAGTTTATCGTCCCCAAGGCTTTCTTGCTCTGGCGCATCATCTTCGCTGGAAAAGGATTCCGATGGGAAACAGAACCATCTCCCGTATCGAAAAACTGATTACATTTCAGTGGAGCCTCAGAGCATTGCCGCGCGTCACAGAATAACAAAAATTCGCGAGAAAATTCGTTGCCTGGAGAAACTCGTCCCCGTAGCCAGTGCCAAGCTCGATACTGCTCGAATGCTGGAAGCAGCCATTAAATATGTTAAAGCTATGCAAGCACAAGTGCACGTTCTTGAATGCATGCCTACATCTCCACTTGAAGATTTCAGATCAGCGGGAACACCAATTCCTGGCGCCAATGATAACATGATATCAAATGCATTCGACAAAGTCAGCTGTGGCAGCTTAAGCAGCAGCTGGAACATGAATTCTTTCACAAATGAGTTGGCGCTGCAGAGGTCCTGTAATTTGCAGGGTTCAAAGAGTAAGTTGAAAACCCTATCTGCTCAGCAAATGCTTCACATTCTCGCCACTTTGCCTTCAATCCAGAGTAAGCTTCTCAGTGAAGAGCTCTGCGTGGGAACTATAGAACAGTACCAAATGTTGGCCGCTGCCGGAGATTCTTGGACGCTTAGCAGGAGGTTCCTTACCAGAGGAGCCATATGATTCCGAGGGATTGGACAGATTACGCCATGCTGCTGCTGAAGGCTTCAATTCTGAAAGTGTAGAATTGTTCAGCGGGGCTGGGTGAGGGGAAAAGGAATTGCAAATAGGACGCGCCGGCATTGCAATTAGGGGCTGCTGGTAGTTACCGCTCTTCGGGAAGTGGTCGCCGTTGCGAATGCTGAGGTCCGGCAAAGAATCATAATCAAGGATCTGGTTAGTAATGGCACATTGCCACCCGCTGCCCTCCGCACCGCATGAACCCGATGTCAAAACCGCTCTTCGATCTTTATCTCCATTCTGCTGCGCCATTACGGAGCTCGACGAGAACCTCACAGACGAGAAGTCATGTACTGAGGGGCCAAAACGATGGCCGAAGTGCAAAGAATTGCCATAAGTACCAATTGCTTCCTCCTCAGGCTCCGTCTTGATATTTTCCCCTTGAAGGTTTATCCCGTGCACAACAGCTGACAAATATTTATGACCGTCTTCAAGTGGA
This sequence comes from Pinus taeda, assembly GCA_000404065.3. Lineage (NCBI taxonomy): Eukaryota > Viridiplantae > Streptophyta > Pinopsida > Pinales > Pinaceae > Pinus > Pinus taeda. The sequence continues at coordinate 183,018 of APFE030792772.1, forward strand.
CGCTGCACATGCACTGGCTCTTGCCCCTGCTCATCCTGCACAGTCTCATTCCCGTTACAAAACATTCTTCTGCCGAGAACCTCCGCGACTAGAGCGGCTTGACGATCTTCAAAAGTTGACAATGGAGCAGACATTCCTCCTTTAGACTGCACTTTGGCAGAGCACGGCGGTGATTCGAACCCAGGGCATTGCTGCAACATTAAGTGCCGCTGCCAAAGGCGGTCGAGAGCAGCAGAATTATCAACAATCTCATGCCAAGGTAAGCATGAATTGTTATTTTCCGCTACAAGATCTTCTCGAAGCAGACTAATCGCATCCATGGGAAGCTCGTATAGATTTGCAGGCTTCACACCCGTAGATGGAGCGTAAAGGGGAGCAGCATGATTATAACCATTATAACCATTATAATCGAGGCTATTGATTATAAGTATGAGAAAATTACCTAATAATAACCTAATTGAATTTTATGTAAAGGTTAGGGCATCCAATTAGAAACAATTAATAAAGGAAAGGGGGTTTCATACACAACCTAGCCTATATTCTGATCTATAACCATCCATCTCCTTTCTGACGTCAATGAATTACTCTAACAAATTTTAAGACTTGAACAATTTTGAACATGACAGAATGGTCGGTATATGAGTTTATTTGTGTTCTATTGAAATTAAAATTAGAAAGTGTGCATGTGAATGAAGGAGGTTTGAATTTCCATGATCATGATGGGACTTTTACACACTTTCACATAATTATTATACCTATTTTAGGCTTTCATAAGAATGTCAGGTCAACTTTTCTCACCAACCAACACATATTCAATGATTATCTTCTAAGTTAATGATGATGGTTAATATTTAAATAAAACATATGATTAAATAAAAAATAAAAGTTAAGAAATATGTGATTATTTCTCTTTTTTATATTTTCCTTCCTCTTCTTCTTTGATAAATAAATAATCTCTTTTATTCTTTACATTCACTTGAATCTTTATGTTATTATTGTTTTAAACTAGTAGTTGCACCACATGGTGCAATGGGAATGCCTTAATGCAAGAGCCGAGGAAAGAGTAGCATAGAAGATGGAAGTAAAATTTTTATGCAATTTTATTTATTTATTTATTGACATTTTTGTGAGAAAAATATTGAAATTGAAATTGTGCAAAATTGATTTATATCATTGATTATAACTACAAGATTGATTCATTACTAAAATCACCATGTGTAGAATTAATAAACTATTTTATTGAATATTTCATCATGTCAATATACAAGATTTATTTTAAATGTGAATAGATAATTTCAATATAGATTGTGTGGCAAGTTTTAATCATTGAATAATGAAATTGTTATTGAGTGTATTATTGAAATGGAACTCATTATCTCAAAGTAGGTGGCCAAGTGTTTTGAACTAGATAACTCCAAGTGTGTAAATCAGGGGTGGATGATGTAGAGTATCAGACAAGTTAAGCATGGAGGATGCAATTGAAGTGTGATATGGTAAATGGCACAAGGTCTATAATAAGTATTCAATAAAATTCAACCACCATGTTTTGATGGAATATTCATATTTGTATGAATCTATGAAGAAGCATATTTCCTACCCGATAAGCATTTATTCAATTAAGTCATCAAAGTCATTCAAAAATCAAAATAATATGTATCCTATCAGAAAGAAAATAGAATTGAATGAGTTGTGGGGAGCCATGATCTATGAGTAATCTAAACAACCAATTTCATGGTAAGATCATTTTGTAACACAAAACGTTGACCTACAATTAGCTAAAAGATGGAAATTTTCTACCAAATTAGACAAAACAAGGGAATCACAGCTCATGTGATTTATCCAAGTCAATTGCCTTAACAATATTTTTCCTACATTTATTCAAACTAATAGAGTAAAATTATAGAAGTTTCTCCGTTGGTGAACTAAAATGTAAAATCAAATGAAAAATAGTAGAATATATCTAGAATACATCTAGTTCATTATTAATTCGGGGAGAAATTATGACTTTTGCCTATTGTTTAAGAGTGAATTTTGTCCACTTACCTTTGCAAGACTTCATTATGACTCACAACACTTAGGTTTAAAGTTCTTTATGTGAGTGAAATTCCTTTTTTCTATCTCAATCAAGATGGGAAACAACTCATCAAATACTATCATAATGTTTGGTGTGCTTCCCACTTTCTCATATCGAGTGATCTTTGTGATGGAATTGCAAGAGTTACTCAAGTCCAAGGAGATGGGAATTCGAACCCTAAGAGTACAAACATTTTCGAAATTTTGTAGGAGATATTCAATTTGAATTCAAAAACCAAAAAGCTTTCATGAGTTATATAGTTTGCCTCTACTAAATCTCAACTTTAATACCAAAAAGTGTAGATGTGAATTAAATATCAAAATTGACTCACATCTATTCAAAATGGGCACAGTAAAATACAATAGAAGCAGAAGATCACGTCCTAATAAGACCATGAGCAATAAAAATAGACTCGTAAGAGTATGAATTTTCCATTAAAACATGGCAGTTACATTTTATTGAATACTTACTACAGAGCTTGTGCTCTTACCCCTATCACACTTCAAATTGCATCATCTCTACTTAACTTATTTGATACTCTACATCATACTCCCTTGATTTACATACTTTGATTTATCTCGTTCAAAATCATTTGACTACCTGCTTGGCTATATTTAAGTAAATTAGTGTTCATGATACAAATGTTGTAAGTTCTATAATTAAGATAGTTCAAATGTATATGAAAGCTCATTATGAGTTTTAATTTCAATATTACACTCAATAGAAATTTCATTATGCAATCATTAAAACATGCCACAAAATCTATATTGAGATTATATGTTTAGATTTAAAATAAATCATGTATATTAACACCATGAAATATTCAATAAAATAGTCTGTTAATTCTACACATGGTAATTTTAGTAATGAACCCATCTTGCAATTATAATCCATGGAACAACTCAACTCTACAAAATATAAATTCCAAAGTTTTTCTCATAGAAATGCTGATAAATCAATAAAATTGCATAAAAGTTTACTTTCATCTTCTATGCTACTATTTCCTATGCTCCTACCTTACTGGGTTATCATTATAACATGTAGTGCAATTGCATCTTCTTGTTGATTTTATAGTGATAATTCACATTCATTCAATTCATATACAAATCATAATGAGAATCATAAATAGGTTGATTTTATAGTGATAATTCACATTCATTCAATTCATATACAAATCATAATGAGAATCATACATAGGTTGATTTTCTAGTGATAATTCACATTCATTCACTTGTATACGAATATGTTGATGGTGTTGGACCTGCCAACATTCAAGGGATCCCCTATATGAAGTCCAAATTAGACCTTACATCGTTTGGTGTAGCAGTCCCATCCGGTACGATGGCCTGATTTCCATTTACTTAGAGAGTTTACTTAACTCTTCTTGTTCAACGCGTGAGATTGTTATGTTGGTGTCTTCAAAAAGTGAGGTGAGTATGCCTAGTGAGTGAGTAATGTAAGTTGTGTCTCAAATCTCTTACTGCAAAAAGGGAGAGTAAAATGATCCTCTAAGTGAGAGGTAATAGTACCACCCAGGAAGAGACACACATGAACTAGGAAGGTCTATCCAACATCCAGTGGAATAGTCCACAGCAGGTGTGGTAGTCATTACAACCAAAGTGAAGGGGACAAAACGTACACCACCTAACAGAGTTTTCCACACGGATGTGACAGTCATTATAACCAGGAAACAAAGATGGTATGTCAAGTATATCGCAGAGTAGTCAATAATGATGTGAGAATGGTGATAGCCAATACACAAAGGTGGTTTGTTTAGTATCTTGCGGAGTAGTCCATAAGGATGAGACAACGGTAATAACCAGTGCTACACATTCCCAACAATGTAAGTACTAAAACAACTGAAGTAGTTCAACTATCTTAATACAGGTGAAACTAACATGCATTACAAATGCTGAAATAATAGTTTCGCAAACATTTACAAAACATGCATGAAAATGTGATGGCCTTAATAGGGTTCTGAGTTAAGTAAAAATCCCAATACACATTTGTACATCATACATCACTAGTCTCCATAGTGGGATGTTGGAGCCACTCCTCACTCCTCAAAGAAATGACTATCTATTCTCAAGGCTATGTGGGAGGCGCCAAGGTGAAAAATCCTTGTGCATACAATGGCAGGGATATATATAGCCAAGGGTGATGCTTGACCCTTGTGACTTTTGGACTACCCTCATGACTGATCAACTTCCTATGAATTTTCAACTTACATGAATCTTAAACTTCTTGTGTGCATCCATTGGACTTCAACTTTACATTACATTCAGTTACAATATATATGGCCCATGGTAGTGATGTGGCCTTCACAACTCATGACACAACTTGAACGACACTACTGACATGTACTCATTCGTTGTAGTGTCCATGTCAAGTTATTGCATTACTAAGTGATGGATGTACTCTCATGTGTCCTTTTTCTTCTCCTCCACATGGTTGGATGCTACGAGGTCTTCAATGGTCTTAGCCTTTTAATATGGTTCCAGGCATATGTTCCTTTCGCTTGTCTCTTGATGCACTTTGTTTGTTCGTCTAGCTGCAGGTAAGTCTTTTAGCATGTGGAGTCCTTCTTCATCTCGTTTGTCATCTGACCATGATATATAAGTCTACCTATACCTATAATTCACTCATGACAGGATGACATCAAATCCAAAGCCTCCTAGTCTAGCATGATGAATTTTTTTTATGTTCTAGGCTTGAGTCAGATGACAGACTGGGAGAGGGTCTAGTAACTATGCACTACATAATTCCAAGTGGCAGGGATGGAGGATGGGTCACTGAGATTGCACAAAGAATAGATTAGGCTTGGAAAAGGAACTTCGAGGCATACTCTTCAATGTCGAGTAAAATTGCACAGAGGCCACTAGGAGGTAGAATTGCGTAGTTAAGGACACCAGTGGAAGTTGCAAGGTTGGACCCTGAGGGAGACCTCTATGCACTTTCTAGAAGGAAGACAAGGCAGGATAGCAGAGGGATCCGAGGACAACTCTATGCAGTTTTTGAGAGAAGTGAGTCTCGGCTGAGGGAAGTCAATTGGAGGACATATCTGCATAATTTTTGGGAGCAGTGTAGCCTCAAGTATCTATGCAATGATGAGTTCCTACAAGTAGGAGGGAGGCTTGATAATTGTTCTTGCGGAGTACGTAGTTCAGATAGGCAATGCGGCAGTTTCTGTGCAATTCTAGGGAGGAACGCATGCTGCTCACCTCTAGGATTGCACAGTACAACTAACTTGAACGGAAGCCTCAAGCACTACACAGTTCCAAAAAATAGAGCAACACCACTTAGAGTTGAGATAATGTAATTCAGCTCAATAAGGGGTTTGGTGAAGTGAAGTTGCTCCATCGACAAATTTTCTAGAAAATTGCTAAGTGTGAGGGGCAAGTGAACTTGTGATGACTCGACATTGTGATCACACACTTGTCATACTTTGAAAATATAAAAAAACTAACCACCAAGACAACATAGAAAACCATGACCCTCTGTGGGACTGTCTAGAGCTAAAAGGGACAAGTGCTGACACTTGGGATAGACTTTTGGATGACTGTTATGACACTTGTGTGACAATGCTTACAAATTTGTGCGTTAGTGTGACGAGTGCTCACATAGCTAAGACAACCCAAAAACACAAAGACAAACCTTCTAAATCATAATAACAAGATCACAAGCATCACAAAGAAATCAACATGCCAAAAGACAACAGTTAGTTAAGCAAGAAAAAGGGGGGAAAGACTTTGAAGGAGCTTGAGGAATGAGCTCGAGTTTTAACAACCATCAAAGGAAAAGCCAAGGAAGGATTTGAAATTTGTGTTCAAGACAAAATTTTGGAGGGTGTTAGAGTCGCTAGAACACTTGGTGACCCGCTGGTTGAATACCAGCTTCTTTGTTTTGGTTCATTTTCTAGTGCAGGTCCTTGGACCTTTAGGGAGTATTGCTTCATCGTGTAGATTACTTCAGCTTCCCCACTTATCACATGGACAAATATAGTTCGCCTTGTACCAACTCAGTTGAACACAACATAAGATTCAACCAAATCTCAGTGTTTTAAATTGGGAAGGGTAGTTTGTGTCGCAAGCTTAAGATTTTCAAACTATAGTTTCTCATCTCTAATGTTGCTCCGCAACTAGTAGGCCTCGAAATTACCTCAACCAAGTCATGCAAGAACATAAGCATTTCTCCATTGCCAGCGAACCCAGATAGTACCCCGGTAGGGTTTTATGCTTCACCTCTCTATACAGGAATCCCTTCTCTTCTTTCACCTTTGTTATTTTTTTAAAGGGAACTGTGCATAGGAACTTATTAATTTTTTGGGCGGAACAGGAATCCTGAATTATTGAGAGTAGGAGAGGTTGTTCCTTCAGAGAAGCATGTAAATACCTCTGATTTAGGTTTTCTCATTTAGATTCCCCCCTTCTCCATTTCTACTAGTTGGATAAGCATGAACACACAAAAGAAAAAGACTGAGTATAGGCATGAGGTTTCCCAGACTGAACACCGGTTCATGGTTTGACCAAAACTCTCCTTATAGACAGATCATATTTTCCGTCAAGAGTTGATCAATAAAAAATTACAGCTAACCATAAAGAAGATGGACATAGGGTTGGACAAGCAATACAATTTCAGAGGCCTCTTTGAACTTCAACCACATACACATTCAGAAGTTGGAACGCACTGTGGAACAACACTTATTTCTAAAAGAAAAATAACATGACAGTAAGGACAATAAAACAACAAACAAAAACAATAGAGAAAGAAATGAAATGACCATGTACATAGTGGAGGGGGTAGCCTTAGATCATTCAAAATATCATTTTAAGTCTAGGTCATTGGCAGGGAGAGTGTTAATCGTCTGGTGAAATAATTGAAGACAATATGTGTGTTGGCGAAGCTTCTCATGGATTGTGAATAGACCAATGCATAGGGATTCAAACTTCGTGTGCTTTCCTTTCTCTGCATGAGGTTTGTCCTACTTTAATAATAACTCACCTACACTAAAGGTAGTAATCCCTATACAATTTTTGTCGAACCATATCTTGATACAATTCTAGTGGATTGTAAAATTTTATTTTCCTTTCATTCTTTCATCCTTTCTTCCTATAACTTATGTAGTGTTTCCATCCTACGTTGACCTAAGAGACATGATTTGCCTTGGGATTCTTGGGACAACTGAAGAGAAGGCAAGTAGATGTTCGACAGGAGGATGGCTTCTTTCCGTATACTGAGAATTAGGGAGAGGTATTCAGAGAAGGCTTAGGTGTGACTCGATCACCCATAGATCACTGACTAGAGTGGAGTGCTAGTTTCGTTTTTTAGAGTAAATGTTATTTTTGATGATGTGGATGAGGTTATTATTTGTAGACTTGGTAAGACCATTTCCTTACGGGTAGTAATTAAAAGAATGCTTTAACACAATACCATTTTTCAATGCAAAGTCATAAAGCTTCAACGAAGAAAAGTACGTTGCATTGTAAAAAACAAGTGATGCATGAATGCCAAACCTGGAGATGATGTTCTCTTGTAGGAAGCTGATGACTTCCTGTTCGTTCACCTATTTCGGTGGAATTGCTTCTGTCCATCGCGTGAAGTAATATGTAGTAGTGATAATGTAGTGGTGTTGCTTTGCAAAATGTGGGAAAATCTCCCCAATGATGTCCAAGAACCATTGTTGGATTAGTTCTTCCACTGCAACAAGCTGTTGCAGGGCTATTGACCTTCAGTTTCTATTGGTGCATCTCTCATACACTGTTCATTTGCAGGCATAGCCATGTGCATCCTTGAATAATGTAGGCCAGTAGAAATCAGCTCGCATGACCTTGTGAATTTTTGTGTTACCCACGAAGTGTCCACTGGCGAGTTCATCATGGAGATCACATAACACATTTTGTGAATCCTTGCCTCTAGACACCTGAGAAAGACACCATTGTGATGATTTCTGTAAAGCACCCCATGTACTAGCTGGTAAGATAAATCTTTGATTCAAATTTCCCTCTTCTGCCACATGGAAAAGTGAGAGGGCACAATTCCATCCTTAAGGTACTGGCACACTTATACATACCAAGAGTCTTTGTGAGAAGTGGGTGAGACTCACTCGACATTTTACATTTCTATGTCTTCCTCCTAGCCTATAAGCTCTTCTTATTCCTCTTGTGCATGTACTGCTTCTGCTGCTAGTCTACATAGACCATGACCCTTGATGGTGTGAACTAGCTTGATGTCAATATCAAACTCTTGTAGTCCTATCATCCAATTTTCCCTTCTCTCACCTAGCTCTTATTGAATGAGTAGTGATTGGACCACCGGGTGTGACACTAAGATAATGCAATGGTTTCTCAAAAGGTGGGGTTTGAAGTGCTTTACCACCTTGTACAATGCATATGATTTCTTTTCTATGGCGAGATACTTGAGTTAATATCCTTGTGGGCTTGTGCTCATGAAGGAGACAGGTCTTTTGTTGTTCAACTTGTCCTTTTGACTGAGCACAACAGCGAGTGAAGTGTCGAAAGAAAAAGTATAGAGTAAGAAATCTTTGTTGAAGTAGCGCAAGTTATTCTACTCTAACTTGCTTGATATCAGTGAAGGAATCCTTTTCCTTCTTTCCCCAACTATATATTGTGTCCTTCTTGATCATCTCTTGGATGGGTTTGACAATCTATGCATAATCAGAGATGAAATTTATCAAGAATTTGATCTTCCCTAGGAAAGACCGCATGGATTTCTTATTAATGAGTTGGTGAATTTGTGTGATGATTCGAACTCTTTCTAGATCTACCTTAATCCCAATATTGGCAATGATGTGTCCAAGCATGTTTCCCTCAGACACTATGAAGATGCTCTTCTTGGGATTCAAGGATATCTCATATTTTTGACATCACTCAAAGATTTTCTTAAGATGTCGCAAGTGGTCTGACTGTTGTCCTGAGAAGACTGTCATGTAATTGAGGTAGACCACCATGCTTTTTCCAATGAGCCCATGGAAGGCGATGTCCAATGCACGTTGAAAAGTTGCGCCTGCATTCACCAGCCCAAACAACGTTCTTCGGAAATTGAACGTACCCGACTTGGTGAGTAAGGTTGTTTTAAGTCTGCCAAGCTATACTACCATAACCTAGTTATATCCTAAAAAGTTGTCAAGTTAATAAATCTTCTCTACTCCAGATATTGTTTGTAGTATATGCTCCATGGATGACACTGGGTAGTTCTCCTTGTCCAAGGCACAATTGAGGTTACTAAAATCTACGCAGAGGTGGATCTCCCCTAGACTTATTTCTAATAGGGACTAAATTGGAAACCCATGTGGAATGTCAAACTTTGTAACTAATCTGATCATCCAACAACTTGGTCAATTCATTTTGTTTGAGGGGCTCAAGTGAAGGATGAAATTTCCTTAGCTTCTTCTAAAAAGGATTTTCCTCATCCTTGATTGGTATGATCTGATGGATTATTCGTGTGTCATATGCCTTGAGGTTGTCATACATCCACACGAATACATCTCAGTAGTGGTTGAAGAGGCGAATGAAATCTTTCTACTATTGAAGTGTGCATCATGTACTAAGGTTCACAAAATTTGAATCCTTATCCATTCCCAGATTAATTTATTCGTGCAACAATGTAGAGGATTAGGTTTTGGCACTAACAGGTCCCTAACAGTTGTTTTGCAAGACATACAACTTCTCAAGTGATATGGCACCATTAGGGAAGAGGTTACCTTTTCTTACATCAGTTGCATCCTGCAGAGACTACTCGTGCTCATCCTCGTCTATTGTTTCATCCTTGAAGATTTGAGCATTGGCCATGAAATGCATTATCTGTTGATCATCATAAAAAATGCATTAATTAGTGATGTTCTCGAGGACAGATGGTTTATACAAAATTTCAACAAAAAATATATCCCTTAATGGTGTCATCTTAGCAGTTCCATTCACCAAAGAATCTGCAATTGCATTACGCATTCTTGGAACAAGAATAATATTGAAAGCTTGGAATTGAGAAATGAGTCGCATAAATACCTCGTGCTGATAACTCTTAAGATGGGGTACCACATAGTGTATAGTGTTATGTACCTGATGCACAACATGATCTCTGAGTCACCTACCACTTTTAGAACAACGATGTTGAGGTTGATGGATTTCTATGAGCCCAAGACGAGTTCTTCATACTCTGTGGTGTTGTTCATGTACTCAAAATCCAAGCGACTAGAGATTAAGTGTTTCCTCTGCAGCGGGTCTGTTAAGACACAAATGAATGTAGAGCCCTCCTACATGTTGGAACCATCAACGTACATCGTCCACATATCATATGTACAAGCACCACTTTCTACACTTGTACCACTATCATTATTGCCACTACTGTTACAAAGTAATGTACAAGTTTCATTCTCACCAGTTGGGTAGGGAAGGAGACCCAACTGTGTGTTTGGTGGGGTTGAAGATGGTTATGTAAGATAGCACCCCAACTATGTCTCTAGAAAGAAATTTCTGAACATAAGTTCTGCAAAAGCCAACAGTTCATTTTGTCCATTCAAGGGAGTCACATTGTGCTTCATGTATCTCTCTCACAACACTTGGATCTAGTTGTTTTTTCCATTGTACAAAAGCCATAGGTGTTACCAATCAGTAGCAAAGTATCCTTGCATTTTACTTGACCAGTCTCTCCTAAGCAATACTTCGTATGCTTCCAGGATGTCGAAAATGACAATATTGATGCATTGATGAACTCGTCTGTTAGACGATAACCGGATGATCACATCTTGGAGTTCACCAATTGTCGGCACACATGTTCTGTCAAGTTGGATGATCTATGCAGTTGTCTTGCTCCATTGGGCATTGATCTTCTTAGAAATGGAGAGTGGCATGACATTGACTGATGCACCAGAATCAACCAAACAGTTGTGGACATTGAAATTGAAGATTTCAAATGATAACAGGAAAGGTGGGCAGAGTGATTTTGACTCCTCCATATGGAGCGCATTGAGCACGGACGCCAGTGTGTCAGGAGACTTACTTGAACTGTTGCTCGAAGAGGTAGCATCACCTATAGATGTTTGTCCAAGTACACACAAAAGAATGTCCCACTGACTCGTGATTTTGGTTAACTCACATAGACATATGTTTTCATAGGTCTTCTTCATTTCCTCTTCAATGTTGTAGTCTAGAGCAGGAACACTCACCGAGGTGTGTGGGGGTAGACTTATGTTCATGGTGTCTAGTGGGCTAGTCTTGTCTTTCCTGCTCACAGACGTACTCTTTGTTGTAGTTGTCTTCCTGGACTTGCTCTAAGTTTTCTGTATTGAGTTGACTGGTGGATCTACTATCCTTAGCATGCCTTTTATTATTTTATCTCTCAGTATCTCAAACAAGGTGGGGACTCCTTGAATTCTCAAGTTGTACCGATTGTTTTTCTTTGCAGACAGACCATCACTTGGAGGCTCCTTCTTAGTTGTATTCTTCTTGGTTGTGCGTGAACAATGATACATGTTTACTGCATGCTTGATACTTGGGGCTTCATCAGATATAGAATTTTCTTCATCTTCATCATTGGGCTCAACCTATTCATTGGCCACGATGCCTTCAGACAACCATGTGGCTATTTTGCTCATCATATGGTTCCACTCTTGGCATGTTCTCTCTCAATGTTATTCATGGTGGAACGAGCAGTACAAGTCTATCACAATATTATCATGGTTCAACACCAGGTTGGAGCTTTATGTAGGTTTGGTTGGTTGGCTGTTGTTGCTGCCTAAAGTTGCATTCTTCTTCAGCGAGTACCTGGAAGGCCTACTGCTCACAATTGTCTCACTTGTCCTTTATTTGAGTTCAATAAATTCAGTAGTCAGGAACTTGAGGAGACAAGTAAGGCTCTCAATGTCACTTGCTTCATTTTCCTTAGCCTTACTTGCAGAGGTGTGAGAACTATTGCCCATGTCCTTGGAGTCCTTAGTGGATCTGTCATCTGTAATGACTCCAATAGCATGTAGGTCTTTCTCCACGACAATAGCCTCTTCACAATTTTATGTGAGTGTTGGTCTCGCAGCTCACTTGATAAAATTCATAATATTGGTTGGCAAGGCAGATGTGTAGTAGTCGATGGTGATAGAGTCATGAGGTTTACTGTCTGCTAAGAACTTGTTTAGAATTTGGTTAAACCTTTGATTGAAATATTTGACCTTCTCCTTCTACTCCATCTTGAGACTACCCAACTCCTTTAGCAACATGGTGGGGGTCTTGTATTTAGCAAACATTTCAAGGAAGATCCTTTTGAACATCCCCCAGTTCTGGATGGAATTTGGTGGAAGGCTATGGTATCGTACAACTACTCCTCCATCTAAGGTACATGGAAATAGCCTCCATGCAATGTCGTCATAACATACCTCGAGTGTCTGCAGATGTAGGTAGAATGTCTCTAAGTGGTCTTCTTCCTTCAGTATTTTTTGATGGTCATACTTTATTAAAATATTTTTCGCTTGTCTTGCTAACTTGTGCAGGACACCCAAGGGTGCCAATGGGCCCTGAGTCATCCATTCTAGATTTTCCTATGCCATGTTGTCCTCTTCTTCATCTTCCTCCTCTTCCTTAGAATCTTATGGTTCTTTCTTTGAATCTATTGATTCGCTTGCACCTCCACATCCTCCGCTGCCTTCACGTCTACCTCCTACACCAAAACTTGAGCCCAAGAGTAAGAGGTTGCCTCATCCTTCCTTTCAAATGATTGAAGGTTCCTCTTATTTTTCCACAACTCCTGTCAGCTCTTCAAGAGTGCCAAATAGTGCTTCTTCCATGGATGAGACTACTATTCCTGTGGGAGTAGTATTTTTCTTCAACTACAAATATGGAAGAACATACACTCCTGGAATCAGTCCAACAAATTTAGCCAATTGATGGGTGATGGAATGGACGACACAGATATGCTGATATGAAATTTCACGTTTGGGTCTGAGAGGTAATAAATGACCAACTTCATAATTGTGCATAGGGGAGGGGAAGTGTGTGTTACTTCCTTGACCAGATGATGGATGAGTTGGGTCGATGGGACAATTAGCCATAAATTGTTGGCGGACCTCCTTCTAGTGCCAAAAATGGTGATGGTGCTGGACCCGCCAACATTCAGGGGATCTCCCAAGTATGAAGTCCCAATTAGACCTCACACCGTTTGGTGTAGGATTCATATATGATATGATGGACTGATTGACATTTACTTAGAGATTTTCCTTAGCTCTTGTTGTTCAGTAGATGAGAGTGTTATGCTGGTGCCTTCAAAAAGCGAGGTGAGTATGTCTGGTGAGTGTGTAACGTAACTCATGTCTCAATTCTCTTACTATAAAGGGAGAGAGTAAAAGGAGCCTCTAAGTGAGAAGTAATAGTACCACCTAGGAAGAGACACACATGAACCAAGAAGGTTTGTCTAGAATCCAACAGAATAGTCCACACTAAGTGCGACAGTTGTTAAAACTAAAGTGAAGGGGACAACACGTAAACCACCCAGTGGAGTAGTCCACATGGATGTGACAGTCATTGTAACTAGAAAAAAAAGATGGTCTATTGAGTATCCCATGGAGTAGTCCACAAGGATGTGACACCAGTGATAACCAATACACAAAGGTGGTATGTCTAGTATCCCACGGAGTAGTCCATAGGGATGAGACAATGGTGATAACTAGTGCAACACATTCCCAACAATGTAAGTACTAAAACAACCAAAGTAGTTCAACTATCTTAGTATAGTTGAAACAAACATGGATAAAAAATGTCAAAATAATAGTCTTACAAACATCTACAAACATGCTTTAAAACGTGTTGGTCCTAACAAGCTTTTGAATTAAGAAAAATTCCCAAAACACATTTGTACACCATACATCACTAGTCCTAATAGTGGGAGGTTGGAGCCACCCCTCGCTCCTTGAAGGACTGACTATCTACTCTTAAGGCTATGTGGGAGGAGCCAAGGTGAAAACTCCTTGCTCATATAATGGGAGGGGTATACATATCCAATTGTGATGCTTGACCCTTGTGACTTTTGGACTATCCTCATGACTGTTCAACTTCCAATGACTTTTCAACTGACATGAATCTTCAACTACTTGTGGGCATCCATTGGACTTTCACTTTACATTCAGTTATGATAGATATGGCACATGTTAGTGATGTGGCCTTGACAACTCACGACACAACTTGACACGACACTGTTGACATGTATTGGCTAGCTGTGGTGTCCATGTTAAGTTGGTGCGTTGCTAAGTGATGAATGTACTCTCAAGTGTGCTTTGTCTTCTCTTCCACATGGCTTGATGTTACGGGGTCTTCAATGGTTTTGGTATTCTAATATGGTTCCATGCATGTGTTCCTTTCACTTGCTTCTTGATGCACTTTGTTCATCCATCTAGCTGCAAGTAAGTCGTTTAGCATGTGTTCTCCTTCTCCATCTCATTCGTCATTTTTCCATGATTTATCAGTGTACTTGTACTTGTAATTCTCTCATGACAGGTTGAAATCAAATCCAAAACCTCATATCTAGCGTGATGCATTTTTTCATGTGTTCCAGGGCCGTGATAGATGAGAAGTTGGGAGAGGGCCCAGTAACTAAACACTGCATAGTTCCAGGTGATAGGGAGGAAGGAATTGTCATTGAGACTACACAGAGCATAGCTCAGGCTTGGATAAGGAACTCCAGGGCACAATCTTGACTGTCAGGGAAAAGTTTGCATAGGCCACTAGGAAGCAGAATTGCCCAGTCAAGGACACTAGTGGCAGCTACAAGGTGGGACCCTGAGGGACAACTCTAAGTAGTTTCCAAAGGGAAGGCAAGGCAGGACATTAGAGGGACCCGAGGAAAAATATGAGTAGTTTTTTAGAGTAGTGAGTTTGAGCTGAGGGAAGTTACTAGGAGGAAATCTTCACAATTTTTGGGAGATGTGAAAGCTCAGGTCTCTGCACAATGTGGGGTTTCAGGGAGAAAGAGGGAGGCTTGATAACTACTCTTGCGAAGTGCGCAGTTCAGATAGGCAGTGAGGTAGTTTATCCACAGTTCTAGGGAGGAAGACAGGATTCTCATCTCTGGGATTGTGCAGTGCAACTGACTTGGAGGATAGCCTCAACCACTGCGCAGTTCCAGATAGCAGAGCAGCGCCACTAAGGGCTGATACTGCATAGTGTAGCCCAGCTAGGGGTTTGGTGAAGTGAAGTTGTTCCATCGATAAATTTTCTGCAAAATGGCTAAGTGTGAGAGGCAAGTGAACTTGTGATGACTTGACATTGTGATCGCACACTTAGCATACTTTGAAAACACAAAACTGACCACCATAGTAAATCATGACCCTCTGTGGGACTGTCTAGAGCTAAAAGTGACAAGCGCTGACACTTGGGATAGACCTTTGGATGATGTGACGACACTTGTACAACAGTGCTTACAACTTTGTGTGTGAGTGCAACCAGTGTTCACATAGCTAAGACAACCCAAATACATAAAGACAAACCTTCAAAATCACCAAAACATGATTGCAAGCAAGACAAAGCAATCAACATACCAAAAGATGGTAGTTAGTTAAGCAAGAAAAAGGGTGAAAAGGCTTTGAAGGAGCTCAAGGAATGAGCTCAAGTGTTTGCAACCATCAATGAAAAAACCAATGAAGGCTCCAAAATTTGAGTTCAAGCCAAAATTTTGAAGGGTGTTGCAACCGCTACAATAGAATTATAATGAGAATCATCAATAGAAAATAAGATATCTAGCAGTATAAGTGGAAATTTATCAATACGATTAAATAGCATTTTTTAGTTCTCTATGTTTCCATGTCAACAACTTCTTCACTACTTGTAAAAATCCACAAGTTTGTTGAGTTAGTACAAAAAGTGGCTTAGGTTGTGGCCTCCAGGAACCAAATATTTTTGGAGCATACATCAGGAGCCTAGTTCATGAGCAATAAAAAAATACTAATCCCTCGGAATTCTATGAGAAATAGTTTAGTTAATATATTATGTCAATGTAATAAATAAGGGATAAGAGTAGTTTAGTTATTACTAGATGTCAATGTAACAAATAAGGGATAGGAGTTCTAATCATTGTTGAATGAATGCATGAAACACAATAAAAAATAAAGTCTATTCAAACAAAATTTTCATTTAAAATAAGTAATTAAAGTGACACTATACATTACTCTAATATAGATACAAAATGGTTTCATTAAAAGATGAATGTTGACCCAAATTTATCTCAAATGAGCTTATGAAAAATGCAATACGCCCCATAGGCATTGATTCAATTAAGTCATACAAACCATTAAAAAATCAAAATAATATGTATTCAATGTATATCTATTTAGAGATATGGGGAGAGAGATGGTGTCTTTACTATTGCATATATTATATAAAGAATGAGATATGTAAAAAAATATCCATGGTAAATATCTACCTTATGAGAGAGATCTATGTTGGTATAAAAGCACAATTATCTCTTAAAGGATTTATAACTAATCACGTTTAAATCAAATGAAGTTTGAAACTACTGGATAAAATTTACCTTTACAACCTAGCTAAGTAAGAATATGAAATATAATTTTTTTCTCATCAAAATATGTGGCTACAAAATCTTATTTAAAAAAAATATCCATTACAACAGCATAAATGTAATTTAAAATAATATTATATGTGTTTGTAGGGAGAAATTCACAAGCTTTCCCCATCTTTGCCCACACAACTATGTACAAGTATGTATAATAATATCAACACCATCTAAATAATCTAGAATATAATTCTATGGATAAGGTGCTCTTTGTTGTACAAGTGGACTTCAGCACAATATCAGATACAACCTATGGTCATCTACAAGTTACATAACCGGAATTCCTACATTTTTCTTTCTTTTTGCTAACAATGAGAAGACATAAATATCTAAAAGCATATGAGAAGCTTCTTCATTGGAGATGACCAATCCTACCCATCGTACAAACAATAATAATTGATAAGACATGCATGATGTTGTTTATTTTCTAATGATAATTCACATTTATTCACTTCATATATGGACCATAATGAGAACCATAAACATAAAACAAACTATCTGGCACTATAAGTGACAATTTATCAATGCAATTAAATTTTCTTTTTAAGTTCTCTTTGCTCGACGTTTCCATATCAAAAACTTCTTCACTACTTGTAAAATTCCACAAGTTTGTTGAGTTAGTACCAAAAGTTGCTTAGGTTGTGGCATCTAGGAATGAAATATTTATGGAGCATACATCCAAAGCCCGGTTAGCAACTAGCCTCATCTAGAAAGCATGTAAATCCTCGTACCCCACATCAAAAACTATTGTAAAGAAGACTTCTAAGATTCACACATGTGCTCAAGCTCCAACATAAATTGATCAAGGAAATGGAAAGATAATCAACTTGTCATCCAACCTGGCTAATTATAAAATACAATTAATTATTTTTATAATTTAATTATTAACCTAAAAACCTTATTTAAAATAAACCACAACTATCAACCTAATTATATTTGAATTTTATATTAAAAAATACACGAACATGTTTCTGTTAAAAACAAACCTAAATAATGAGATCATATTACCTTATTATCTCCTATGGATTCTCCTCCCAGTGTTACTTTACGCATGTCATTTTAACGTGTATAGTCCTCTTTAATACACATTTCCATGACTAAATTTGTCAACGCTACAACAATTATCTTTAGAAATGAGAAAATTTGACAAGTAGCCATGATGGTAAGGAACGATCATGGATTGAACCTTAGAAGTACTGACGTGTAGTTGAAAATGTAGATGTAGGGAAAATCTACGATGGTGCCACTATGCCAACGCTACAACAATTATCTTTAGAAATGAGAAAATTTGACAAGTAGCCATGATGGTAAGGAACGATCATGGATTGAACCTTAGAAGTACTGACGTGTAGTTGAAAATGTAGATGTAGGGAAAATCTACGATGGTGCCACTATGCCAAATATCCACGATTGCATGCAATGGTGCTCTGTGAGTAAGACTTTTTTTTACCAATATATCAGTGATATCATTGTCTACAGTCATTTCCCAATGTCAAGAGGCCAGAACACCTTGTCTTACCCATCTATTTAGTGGCCAGTAATCGCTTTTCTAAGAATGATGACCAGAATAATAAAACACCAAAGAATCTCCACTAGTTAATAATGGTAGCTGTAAGTATCGAATGACGAGATATTTAAACTCTCATTAGTGAATGTTCAGATTAGCATTCAAGGTAGATTTGTTAATATAACCCCCTGTGAATGCTAAAACATAAATTATATGTCTATATGGAGACGCACCAAATAGAATGATTGATTCAACTAAATATTTTCCTGATCCTAAACTATATTTAAATAGAGGAGTCTACTCTATTCAATTTAGTATTCATGGATAAACTTTATATTGGTAAAGTATTCATGGATAAACTTTATATTGGTAAGATAGGCAGGTCCATTCAGTAAGATTAAAATAATCATATAGAGTTAAAGATAGGATAGACTTCAAATGTCTATAAATAACTTCATGAAGGAAACTAAGCCACCAAGGGTTCTAGGTCAACCAACTTCTCTCAATATTGCTTTATTGAATTTCTGCAAAACCTAGAAGCAGCCATTATTGAATTTTTGCAAAATTCTAAAAAAGCCATTATTGAATTTCTGCAAAACCCAGAAGCAAATGTGAGTGGAAAATTCAGCTAAAATACTCACCTCATGTGTATATTTCTCAATAGGAATTGTAAATTCCCTTCCGAAACCAAGATATGTTATTTTAACAACTACCCTTTTCTTATCCACCAGGAGATTGTGCGGCTTCAAGACCCTGCTTCCTAATCATTGGCATTATAAGTAGTTAAAATTGGCAGAGAACTAACAGTATCAAAACCATTTCAACAAAAAAAATACGAAGTCATTGTGTTTTCACACTTTGAAGTGTTGGTGTAAATGAGAATACCCAGCAACATATTCAAGGAGTTCTTCACCTTGTTGATTTAGCTGGGAGTGAATGCTTATCGAGGAGTGGAGCAATGGGTGAACGGTTAAAGAAAACACAGGCCATTAACAAAATCTTATCAGGCTTAGGGGATGTGATTGTTGCCACAACTAATAAGGAACAACACATACCTTACAAAAATGGAAAGTTAACATATCTACTTCAGCCATGTCTTGGAGGGGATTCCAAGACACTTATGCTTGTTAACGTTTCCCCAGATCTTAAATCATTTGGTAAGACATTGTGTAGTTTGAGGTTTTCTGCAAAGGTCAATCCTTGTGAAACTGAAGTACCCAGGCGGCAAACAAATAGCAAAGTCAGTTATGTTCATAGTTGATTGAGTAGCTACTAGTGATCACAAGCTTTATCAGTTCTCTATGGTTGTAATATGTTAAAATCAGTTTTCCTTTTTGTTAGGCTCAATTTTAACTTCAAATTTCAATCAAATTAATTTTGTTTCCAATAATATGATTTGATTTATTAAACCATAACAATTAATTAACCAAAATGAAAAAAATTCCAATATAATTTTTTAGACTTCACAATGTTAACAATTATTTCACAGTGCTGAGCCCTGTAATTTATTCAATGCAAAGCAACCTCTCTGTATAAAGAATCATGCCAATTTCCCAAAACCATCTGTAAGAAACCTCAGAAAACTTAATGCATTATTATCTACTTCATATATACCATTTAATTACCGATCACGTTAATCACACATCTCAAACTCTCTCCTTTAATCATGTAATTGAATTCCTTATTGATATCAGCAAATGAAACCTCATGTGTATAAAATTTCTCCAGTTTAAGGTTCTGCAAGAAATACAGTAGGAAAGGAAGTTAGATTAAAAGCCTAATTCTAGACGAGCAGTGACTCAGTACGAGGAAAGGAAAGGAAATGAGCGAGCATGGTGTGAAAGAGAAATATATTTGTTAAGTGCCAAAAATAAATAAATGGTATAAGGTTTACTTTATCCATATACAATTATACAAGGCTTAGAAAATTAGAATGGGGCTTATAGTTTCCAAAGAAGGTTCCTTTCAGTGTCTTCTCATTCAGAAAATTCACTGCGTTGGTTGCAAAGACTGTGTCTGAATGTGGGACACCCAGTAAAACGGCTACACCACATCCCTGAACAAACACATAACCATGTGATTCTTTAGCTAAAACTTAGTGTATATTTACAATTTCAGAAGAAAGGGAAGGGAAAGAAAACTAAATACATCATGGAAGGATTCGAATGCTTCAATCATGGCCTTGAAATTCCATGTGCACTCGATGTTGTAGTCCACCCCTCCATTAATTTTCTCAGCAATAACCTGACAGGCTCCCACAGTCTAGTTCGAATTTATAACATTTCTTGGAATACCTATTACCAACCACATCTCCACAAGCTAACAAAAATGATGACGAATCACATCTCCCATATTTCAAAAAGAAAAGACGACATATAAATTGATAAGATTTCTTTTATATTGCAGAAGTAGGTAATTCGTGGCCAGAAGGAAAATTAAGTCCCCATGTTAATAAGTTGCGTGCCTAGACAAATTTCAAAAGGAATGATTCCTTCCTCCGCAAAAAGGGAAAGAGAATCTGATATAGACTATAGAATATATTCCCTGTATATATGTGGAAAGGACAGAAAGGAAAACAAGTTCTTTAATATATCCTTGAAAGAGAACTTCAGGTGTAGAGATATTTGAGATAATGACACCGTAACATGAAAAGATTGGTCTAACTATTGACAAGAGTTTGGAGTAATTTATGTCCAAACGATTATACTACATCAACCAATTTTTCAATGTAATACCATTGTATTGTCATATCATTCTTGCAATTGTTTCAAACGTCCATCAAACTCTGCCGGTGAATGGAACTCAAAATGAATTGCAATTGTATCATCATTTTGCCGTTATTTTGGTTTAAACTTGATTGTGTACAAATAATAATGAAGACATGGCCTCATTTTCTTTTGGTGGCTCATCTTCTCTATGTGAAGAGGAGATTTCATCCACCAATTGTAAGAAATCTACAGCAATTCTATATGCGGAATTTGAATACTTTAAAGAATCTAAAAATTAAACTTCAATGCCCAGGATTACCTCCAGCCATTGATGACGCTCTTGCTGCAAACTACAGTCCACTTGCTTCTTCACTGAAACAACACTCCAGCTTCAATCCAAGCAAAAATAAAAATCATAGAAAATCTGAAGGCACTTCCAAGCTATGGTCTCTCAGCTAGATGGTGTAAACAACTGAAGGAGATTGAGATGCTAGCTTGGGGACCAAACAAATGAATTTATAGCCAAGCTTCCATCAAGCTTCTAATGGCTATGTGTCAGTTGTTCCACAGATCAAGGTAGAGAACTCCAGATGGAGTAATGGACCACTTCAGAAGCTCCAACCATAAAATTAATTAACTGCAGTTGATTTCCTTAATTTAAGGAAATTACCACAGTTGGTTTTCAAAAATTAAGGAAACACTGTAGTTTAGTTCCATAACAGTTGGTAAACATTAATGGAGCTTAACATTCTCCCACTTGGTCCATACTTCCAAACTTAATGTCTCAACTTAAAAACCATTGACAATCTGTATTAAGTAATAAATACATGAATAATGGCGATAAGTCCTCTAATGACGAGTATTATCTTCCATGTATTACTATGTATTTATTCTTATTATAATTTATGTGGCAACAATTTCTTAATGAATAAACCTTATGTTTATTCTTGGTCCTTCTTAAATGAATTTTCTCAAATCAACTTAAGGTGCACATAAATATGAGAAAAAACATCACAATAATTAAGAATTTCATTAAAATAACATTGTCCATACAATGAGAAACTACATAATGGAACCAAGTCCCATATTCATTACATGATCCTTAAATTTAAATGGTGGCATGCCCTTAGTCAAAGGATCAGCGATCATCAATTTAGTGCTGACGTGCTCAATGACGAATTTCTTTTCTTTAAGACGTTCCCATATAGCTAAATACTTAATGTCGATGTGTTTATTTCGACTCCCACTTTTGTTGTTTTTAGCCATAAAAACAGCAGCTGAATTATCATAATATATTCTCAATGGCTTAGATATAGAATCCATAATTCTAAGCCCAGTTATGAAACTCTTAAGCCATACACCATGTAAAGTAGCTTCAAAACAGGAGACGAACTCGTCTTCCATAGTGGAAGAGTGAGACTCTGAATGATCCTTCTCAAAAACTATGTTTCTGGTTTGATCGCTCCCACTGATCAAGTCATTTTCAAGAAACTTAAAATTGAGGCTTAATAAAATTTCATGTTTTACCAATGTAAATCATGGTCAAAATTGAATCTAATGACATAAAAATTGTCTGTGGGCTAAATTTTTAATTCAAGCAGATTCAATTATTCATTGTTTTGAATTTTATGATAAAACTATTCATTCATAACTCGTGGGTAGGTTATGAAATTTTATCCTAATTAATTACATAAATACAATAAAAATTCCTATGGGATAAAATTTATTATATTTAGTCTAATTAATTACAATTTAATGTCTAAATAATCTTTATGTGATCTAACCAATCAAAATATATAATTTTATTTAATTAAAGATGTTGTGGCTATTCTCTAATTAAATAAAATTATATAGATCACTAGACATTATTCTTTACATAAATGGCATAAACAAAAATTTAACCAGTAAAAATAATGTTAACTGAAGAGAGTAAGTCAAATTGACATTTTAAATAAACTCCATATAACGTAAATGACTGCCATAAATGTCAGCATTACGGTAAACAACAGAAATAATTCTTCAAAATTAAAGCTAAAGCAGTTAGCATTATCGTAAATGACTGTAAATCGTTTGTTCAATTTATAAACAAAACCCGGAGATTGACTGAAGCAACATTGATCTACTTTGCACTTGCTTAGCAAATGCAGTTTAAAGGCTAGCTGGCTTGACTTCAGGTTCCATCCTTAAGTTTATAAATGAAACAAATATATATATATATACCAACAAACAAGCAATTTTGCTCACAAGATAAATTAAATTTCAACAATGCTAAATCTGAATTTTCAATAATGCTAAATCTCAACTTTACATAATTAAGTTTTGAAATTCATCAGACAACTACCCCATGGTATCACCACATTGTGATACATATAAGTTGCAAAATGATGCAACCTCCCATTGTCTAATGTGTGGGTGACCGCTACCCACCTCAAAAGTCAAGCCCCGAGGATCTTTCCTCACCCAATTTCTTCCATTGAGGATTAAAAAACCAATAACAAGTAGTCAAGTAAAAACCATCGATCCTCTACAAAAAAAAAAAAATGGAGAATATGTTTGTTTTTGACATGCCTGGTACATAGAACCTCCTCTTTTAAGTCAAAATTAAAATTATTGGAAATTCAATGAAGGATATTAGTTTATTAAGGCCTTGTTGGACATTTCCATTATAAAAAAAATTTACTAATTTTTACTTGGTGGCCACACGCGGTGTGGAAATTTGAGTCACGTTTTTGACTGTTTGCATTTTCTATCACGTGATGTTTGCATTTTATACCTAATAACATTATTTTGCTGATAAAATCCGCATATCAAGCTATCACTAAAAAATAGCTATTCCTCAGCTGTACTGTAGAAATGACTGCTATATTTCTGTAGCGTCCCTCCATTCAAACAAATGTTAAGAAAATTTTGGATTTTTACATTAAAATGATGAATTATTTATGTATACGCTGAACACAATTTTTGAGACTATAAAGCCATTAAATGTTACAAGCATATGCAAATATGAGATGCGTAGTCTTTAATATTACATTAATTTTAACTGAAATTCCTTTGTTACATTAATTATAAAGGATCTCAGATAAAAATATCCAAAACCTAGAGGCCTTCAGAAGAACGATGAGCCCATTCATACAGGACAGTTGTCGGCCTTAAATAACTGAAATAAAGGAATTTCACTAGTGCAAGCAACTTACAGAAAGGATTAATCATTGTTGCAAGTAGCCAACAGAAGTGTAAATAATCTCGGAAAAACATGAAAAGCCTTTATTCTCCGGCAATCAATCATTGATATTGTATGAATTTAAACCTGAGCTTGTGCAGAGGAGACCTATAAACCTAATATGCCAGGACATTTAATAATGTGAGGAATAAAGAGTCGAGCAAATCCTCTTCGGATCCATCCGCAAATTCCTTAAGCTGAGCCGACAATCTAACTCTTTATTGTCAATTATTAAAAAAAAAAAAAAAAAAAACTCATTAACAGCCCTCACCATGATCACGCCATCATAATTCATCCCGAGAAATAGTGATGGATCATTATTGATCCTGGCAAGGACCCGATGGCAGGACGTGAAAATTCTCATCCCAAGATGGAAAAATTTCTGTATCTCGGATCCGTCAATTGAGGGATCTTGGAACGTAAAGAATCCCAATTTCATGATAGGAAAAATTTCATTCAGGGATAGGAAATATTGCATTAAAAATTGTCGTCCACGCCTTCTGTCAATTGCGACAATGTGCTCAAATTTGGAAATGAAAATAGGGGAGAGGTCAATGGCGCGAAATCCAAACCCTGTACTAACCTTCCAACTCCTAAAACATGAATCTCGTAATTTATACGAAATCTTCTATGACTTCACGGCGGGAAGCCTTCAAGTATGCCAAATTTGGCAAGCTTGCAACCTGATATGTCTAAATTTATTTTCACAGTAATAAAAAATGATTCAAAAAACCTAACATACAAATTTTGTGAAATAAAATTCGAGCTGATTTTGTGAAAATTTTCTTGCCAAATTCTGGCTACAATTTGTTTTTAGACTAACTGAATATTTAAAAAAACTAATTATCGTGGCACTCCCTCTTTGTGTACTCTTTTAAATGTGTGAAAGCGATTGAAAATGGAAGTGCTTTATTCCAAAAAGAGAATGGGATGTAAAATGCGTGAGCATTATCCGCTTAAAGAACGCAGTGGCCTACCTAAGACCGGTTTCGTAAGGGAAACAAAGTGTTTATATGGCCAAATATAAAGCCAAATTTGCGTAGTCATAAATAAATGAAGTGCATTTCAGTGAAATCGATCTCGATTTCAATAACGGGCTATTTTGCATAGAAAATAACTAAGATGAAACTGCATTGCAGCTAAACCTAAATCTACTTTAAGCAACATTTGTATTAAAATTACCAGATCCGCCATATCATTGTCATGGCAATTGCTTCTAATATTTTATTTATACCATACAATGCACTGATGAGATCGAACCCGTCAAATTTAAAATATTCTTTTTGCAGATTATTCGGAAAAGTAGAAAAGGGCATTCCAAGGCAGAGATAAACAACGCTTTGATACCAAATGTAAGAAATCTACAACAATTCTATATGCGGAATCTGAATACTTTAAAGAATCTAAAAATTAAACTTCAATGCCCAGGATTACCTCCAGCCATTGATGACGCTCTTGCTGCAAACCACAGTCCACTTGCTTTTTCACTGAAACAGCATTCCAGCTTCAATCCAAGCAAAAATAAAAATCACAGAAAATCTGAAGGCACTTCCAAGTTATGGTTTCTCAGCTAGATGGTGTAAACAACTGAAGGGGATTGAGATGCTAGCTTGGGGACCAAACAGATGAATTTATAGCCAAGCTTCCATCAAGCTTCTAATGGCTATGTGTCAGTTGTTCCACAGATCAAGGTAGAGAACTCCAGATGGAGTAATGGACCACTTCAGAAGCTCCAACCAGAAAATTAATTAACTGCAGTTGATTTCCTTAATTTAAGGAAATTTACTGCAGTTAGTTTCCAAAAATTAAGGAAAGACTGCAGTTTAGTTCCATAACAGTTGGTAAACATTAATGGAGCTTAACACCAATGTCATTCATCAGCGATAAGCATAAGCATAAGCATACAGACACTAACTCCGGAAGGGAATGGACAAATATCATAAATACTAAATTTTGATTGCAAAGAAACTTTCTTCCATGGATGGCCACTGACAACACCTTGTACGGGAACTCTGCAATTCCATATTCTCTTAAAAATGCCCTATTCCTTTTGAATTGAGTATCAAAAGAGAAGGGTGTTCGTCTCCGTAAAAAACCTTTGGTGACAAGATTAATTGTGTATGACCAATTTCATTGGGATCTCCTATAATTTGGCTTTTCATCGTAATTATGATCTCTTCCATCATCACGCCAAAAGAGTTTATTCTGGAATTCTATTTATCATGTTGAAAATCTAAGGTCAATTAATCCTATACATAACTTCATTCGTATTGGAAATAACTACATGCCTAAATACAAAACTCTCATTATCAGGATTTGAAGCATATGTACTTGATGAAAGCTTTGAAATCTCTGCTGAAGCCTATAATCTTGTGTTGCGATCAGAATAGATTCATGCCTCTACATCCATCATGCTGACAAATTTTGATTACTCAATCATTTTACCAAAGTTTATTATGAATTCAGATTTAGATTTTAGTAGTTTGGTCGCAGTGGGTGCAGTTGGTAAGTGTCCTTTTTGATAGGTTGAACTTTCACTCATGTTAATATTAGAAGACTATGACCTTGCTAGTTTACCAGCATGTGAGGCTACATTTTCTGATTCAAAAACATTCAGACTTAGAACAAGGTTCATAAATGACGATGGTCAGTGTAGAGATTGAGCCATTGGAGACCCACTATCATCTACATTTGGGTCTACATTATTTGCGGAGAAAATCCATGGTTGACAATGCATCAAATTTACCATCTCTTTGTTTTTTCATCAAAGCCAATTTACTATCTCATAAGTTCCAACAATACTTGAATTTCAAACG
Organism: Pinus taeda; assembly: GCA_000404065.3. Classification (NCBI taxonomy): domain Eukaryota; kingdom Viridiplantae; phylum Streptophyta; class Pinopsida; order Pinales; family Pinaceae; genus Pinus; species Pinus taeda. The sequence continues at coordinate 209,905 of APFE030792772.1, forward strand.
TTTGAAAAAGCTCAACCCAAAGGCATAGGAGGCTAGAGAAAAGTTCAAAGAAATCAACTACAAGCTACTACCTCTAGCTTGGCTTTTTTTTTTTTGGTCATTTGGAGTTTCTAATATTTCGTTCCTTCTTAGATTCTAATCCAAAATAGAAAGCTTTAAAACATTTCATTCTGATGTGAAATATCTACCATGGATGGCCACTAACAATGCCTTGTAGGAGAAGTCAACCATTCCATAAAAAAATTATAAATTAAGCGTGAACCCCAAAGTACTCCATGGACTCATCCAAGGGAGGAAATTCATTTAAATTTAAACACTTTCCGCTCCCAAACATTAAAGAAGTACCCAATCCCAAAATGTGGGATTGTTCTCCGCCCAAATTTCTTTGTCATCAATGTAGTGTTCCGCTTTCGAACTAAAGATGAAAATGCCGATTTAGATGAAAATGAGAATTCTTTTGTGGTGAACTTGGTGGCAGAGGCTTGAATTTGAATTTGAGGTGGCAATAAAGAAGGGGTCCAAGGGATTTCTAGTGGGGAAAGGGGAAAATTGAGCTTGGCTTTTGATCCTCAGCTAATATGCGACAAAATCGTAGGCGTGAGCTACATTTTCTAGTTTTGGATGATGCTATGCTCCTCTTGCCCCTGCTTCTACTGATACCACCGCACAAAGTCTCACATAACCATTCAAAACCCTGACATGACCGAATCTCAAAGCCGTTGATATGATAACGCATGTTACGGAAGCTTGGTTGTTCAAATGATAATAATCTAATGGATAGTACTATTTTGATAGTCTAACGAGTAATCTGATGGCCCAGCACGGCACATGGTGTTATGGAGAGGAGTTCTTTTTAAAGAGAAGCACCTTGTAGCATAATTACATAGACATGAAAGATTTATTACTTAATATCGGAGTTGTTGTCATCAGAATCCGACTAATTCTTTTGTAAAAAATATGATGGTAGAAATGCTTGAATTTTTTTTATAGTAAAAATGGATCACCATCAAAAATATCTATGACATCCAAAATCTTAAACCTTAACCGTTATAACTGAAATTTCTAAAAAAAAATTGTGAAATTTTATCAAAATCAAACCAAAATTTACATTATTTTCAAAACAAATTTACAACCTAACTACGAACCTAGTATCATTAAAAATGCTAAAACAAAATTCGCACGTCATAGGTGAGGAATGCAACAATTGCCATTGATGTTATATTTTATTAGTGTCAGAATAATGTGGTCAATGCAAAACAATGTTAGATGTTGAGAATTTTAATCTTTCGTACAATAATGATATACACTGTGGTGTATGTAAGCAATTTATTTATTTATGAGATTGCCATGTTCATTTATAGGATTTTGTCCTAGAATTATGTGAATGATCGTGCCAAAAAAGTATGAAATTATAATGGACTCAATTGATTCTAGACATTTTATTCCCAAAAATTATTTTCAATACTGAGCTTTCTTAATAAAAATAAAATTAGTATCTTATATAACTAAATTCCACACAAACCTTACTGACCTTTCTTCACAAAAATTAAATTAGTATCTTATATAACTAAATTCAACACAAACGAAATATATAAATGTTCTGACAAGTCCCATTCCTAACATAAACGCGACGCGGAGGATGCCAATGATTCGCTGATATAACAAGAAAGCAACGTCCGGTCTGCATAGTTCGAATGGGAAACTGCAATATTTATGGCGAGGAGTGCGGCAAGGAAACATGCGATATACTGTGTTTAAGCACTCACGATATCGATAATATCAACATCCTTTTCTTAGTTACCGTGAGTTACTCCATAAATTCTGGATTTTGAATGCAAAATGGAAATATTACTTATTGTGCTTAAAGTTATGAAGAGGAAATACCATATTGATATGATTAATTTTAAAGACATGTTTATTATATTATGGATTATAAAAATTTAAGATTTAACATTTAAGACAAAATATTATTTATGTATAAAGACAAAATAAAATGTTATTTATATATAGTATTGCTGTGTTTTAATTAGCAAGTTAAAAATGTTATGTAATATTTTTTGTATACATTTATTAGAGAGAAATATATAGGAAAAACATAGTAAGATTACTTTAAATTATATAAATTAAAATTATTGATAAATAATCTTATTTTATATTTTTAGTTTATAAAGTTTAAATTTTTAAAATGAAAATAAAATAAAAGAAACTGTTGGAATTTTTGATTATTGACTAAATTATGTATATAAAATAATATTTTTAAAATTATTAAACCTAAATCATTCATAATCATTTATTTTTTAAATAATATAAGTCAGTACCAAAACGGTACAATTTAGTATTTTTTTAATTAGTGTGAATTTGGTTCAATTTAGTATTTTTTTAATTAGTGTGAATCTTGTTTTTATGATAGAGATAGATTCGGTTCTATTAAAAACCAGGAGCATTCAAAATCTTGATAATTGTATTCGGGATTTCAGAAACAAATTTTACCAAAATCTAACGGTAATTTCCATAATTTTTTTCTGGAATTTCTATTATTTTTAAAGATAAATTTATAACATCCTTAGACTAAGCTATCAAACATGGCTGCCCAGCAATTCCAGCGCACAAACCCGCTGCTCACGCATTACTCAAATGTTGTGGGGTAAATTCTTCATCTGCAAGCATCTGTCTTTGTCAAATGTTTACTGTGGAATTCATTTACATTAGGGCAGTTAAGGAACTGTCGAAGTAGGTGGTCGGATATCATTTCGCCTCGATTTAAAAAATGGCTTCGTAGGTCAACCAAACTCATCCATGTCTCTTTGCTTACATTTCGATTACGGTAAACAATCTCGTTTTGTCTGCCTAGGTAACGCATATTTTATTTTTGATCAAAATTTTCTTGCGCAAAATTTCATCTTTTTTATCAAACCTCCAGAGGGCAGTCATTCCAACCTAGTTTTCAATCACAGATATCCTCATTAGAGATGTTTGGCCCCATTTATGTAGGACACTCTCCCGTGAGGCATATTCTTCAGCTTTCTATCAGACCAGACCCCACACAAAAGATCACGAGATCGAGACTCTAGCCAGGATCCATGGGACCTCACCTGGCCACACTAGCCCAGGATCCGTGGGACCTCACCTGGCCACACCAAACGTCAGCAGTGCACAAAGTGCACAAACTCCTCCAGATAATGACTTAGTGGACATAGTGAATAGTCGGCACCTCCCCATGACCCGCTATCAAACTTTGTGGAATTTGTTTCAGTGCTATTCACTTAGCCTCATATGTTAGGGGGAATGAGTTTGATCCTCTTTGTTAGGGCATTCCATACATTGTATCTTTCATACTCCTGCATTGTACTTTTTATATTCATGCATTGTATTTTTTATAGGAGACCATTTGGTTCTCCCACATTTCTTTTATATTCATGCATTGTATTTTTTATAGGAGACCATTTGGTTCTCCCGCATTTTATGCACATCATTGTACTCAACACTCCCGTTGACCTACTTTGTGGTCATTAGTTGAACGTAAATATAATTATCTTATCTATCTTATCAATTTACTCCTCAGACATAGTATATTACAAAGATAAAGTTATATAGTAAGTTGGGATTTACTCAAAACATATCAACATACATTCATTCTAAGCGTGAGTTGAGAATGATCAAATTTCTTCATATGCAAACTTATTTTACACTGCAAAAAATTAATATGTAATTTTTCAGTGTTTAAATTCTATTCTTGAATGTTATATATTTGTAAGTATAAATATTTTATTAATAATCTACATTGAATATTTTATTATATATAACATTAAAATAATTTGTTTAACAATTTTTCTCTATATAGATATATATGAATTTGATATTCACATAAGTTAGCTAAAGAAATATTCAAATAATTTATTTAAATAGTGTGTTAAAATATTTTTGTAAAGTATAAGATTAATATCTTGCTCATATACTTTCTTTTTAACTTCTAATTGTTTTACATGAAATTATAGTAGGTCATATGGAAAAATAAATAAACATGCATAGCATTTTATTTTTTTCTTTTTTTATTATAGCAGACATTATTTTGTTTTTTTATTTTTATTTAAGAGGGACGCATATCAATTCCAAGTTGAAGACAAACATACTTACACATAGCTTACACATTCAGTTATGGAATAAGTCTCTCTGCTCAATTAAATCATTTTAATTTTAATTTTAGATTTATTGAATATGGAAAAGATTAAAAATAAATAAATTTGAATTATTTTTTTAAATATGTAATTTAGTTTATTGATGTAGGTTTATTTAAAAAAGTTATTAGTAATGTCAAATAGAATTTCTTTGATATTCTTTGGATAGTCTTTTTTTTTTTTTTTTCTTATAGTTGATATTAATTTTGTTTCTATAATCCTTATATATGTAGGTGTATGAATATTTAGAGATGTGCACCTGAAACACCTCCAAGTTGGAGAAGGCTATTGGATTTGAAATTGATGTTGGAGAACCTCCTCCTACATGAAGATATCATTCCTACCCACCTTGATCCAAATCCATGCACACAAGAACTAACAAAAAAAAAAAAAGACTACCTTTTGCAGAGAGCAGATTAGCACATAGAAAATGTAACAACATCAACTTCAATAGCATAAACATAAAAAGTATATCCACATGAATCATCAACTTTTATTAATTAATTGAAATGAATACCTATTATACAGGTTCACATGATGGTCCTCCTCTTTAGCTTCCAATCCTAGTCTCCCCCTACAGACCATCTCTAAGCAATCAAACAATATAGCAAAGCTCTCTCAATTAATTCAATTTAATTTTAATTTTAGATTTATGGAATATGGAAAAGATCAAAAATAAATAAATTTGAATTATTTCTTTAAATATATAATTTAGTTTATTGATGAAGGTTTATTAAGAAAAAAGTCATTAGTAATTTCAAATAGAATTTCTTGATATTCGTTGATCGATATATTTTTTTCTTATAGTTGATATTAATTTTGTTTCTATAATACTTATATATGTAGGTGTATGAATACTTAGAGATGTGCATCTGAAACACCTGTAGGTTTGTGAAGGCTATTGGATTTGAAACTTGTGTTGGAGAATCCCCTCCTACATGAAGATCTCGTTCCTAGCCACCTTGATCGAAATCCCTGTGCACAAGCACTAACAAACAAAGAAAAAAATTGCTTCTGCAGAGCGCAGATTAGAACATAGAAAATGCAATAACATGAACTTGAACTTGAATAGCATACATGTAACAAGTATATAGGACGGGAATCATCAACTTTTATTAATTAATCGAAATGAATACCTATTATATAGGTTCACATGATGGTCCTCCTCTTCAACTTCCAATCCTACTCTCCCCCTAGAGGCAGTCTCTATGTAGGCAAACAGTATGGCAAGACTCTCTCAATTAATTTATTTTAATTTTAATTTTAGATTTATTGAATATAGAAAAGATTAAAAATAAATAAATTTGAATTATTTTTTCAATATATAATTTAGTTTTTTGATGTGGGTTTATTAGAAAAAACTTATTAGTAATGTCAAACAGAATTGCTTGATATTATTTTGATGGATATCCTTTTTTCTTATAATTGATATTAATTTTGTTTCTATAATACTTATATATGTAGGTGTATGAATACTTAAATATGTGCACCTGAAACCCCTGCAGGTTGGTGAAGGTTGTTGGATTTGAAATTGATGTCAGAGAACCCCCTCCTACATGAATATCTCATTGCTTAATCTATGATTGATGATGATTGCAGAATTATGAACAGAGAAATAGATTCAGAGGATGGAAAACTCTGGAAAGAGACCATGGTTGATGAAATGGCATCTTTGCACAAAAATGAGGTTTGAGATCTATTGGAGTTGCCAACTGGAAGAAAACCCATTGGCAACAATTGGGTGTTCAAGAAGAAGACAAATGTAGAAGGAAAGGTGGAGAAATAGAAAGCTCGCTTGGTAGCAAAAGGTTATTCCCAGGTGTCGGGAATTGATTTTGGTGATATTTTTTCTCGTGTTGCCAAGGTAGCTTCTATTAGATTACTTTTATCTGTTGATGCTACTTTTGATTTTGAGGTAGAATAGATGGATGTGAAGACATCATTTCTTCATGGAGATCTGGAAGAGGAGATCTACATGAAGCAACCTGAAGGCTTTGTGGTAAATGGTAAGAAAGAACCGGTATGGAAGTTAAAGAAGTCTTTGTATGGGTTAAAACAGTCACCAAGGATGTGGTAAGCAGATCACTGTGTGTATTTTAAATTAATTGGTGACTGTGTTGTTTATCTGGTCCTGTATGTGGATGATATGTTGCTGGTTGGAAATGACAAAGAAATTATCAAGGATTTGAAGACTTAATTGTCCTCCAAATTCGACATGAAAGATCTTGGTGTTGCAAACTATATTTTGGGCATGGAAATTAAAAGAGATTGGGCAAAAAGGAAGCTATGGTTAAACCAGAGGAAGTATGTTAAGACAATATTGCACAGGTTTAATATGTAGGATAGTAAACCAGTGAAGGTTCCTATTCATGTAGGTGTCAAGTTATCTACTGAATAGTGTCCCAAGACACAAGAGGAGGAAGAGGATATGTCCTGTGTTCCATATGCAAGTGTAGTTGGTAGCCTGATGTATGCGATGATCTGTACTAGACCAGACATTACACATGTAGTGGGAGTATTGAGCAAGTTTATGTCCAAACCAGGGAAGGAGAATTGGACAACAGTGAAGCGGGTTTTTAGGTATTTAAGTGGCACTAGCGATTATGGTTTGTGCTACCAAGGAAGACTAGGGTTGGACAAAGTTTTGGATATCCATGGCTTTGTTGATGCGGACTGAGCTAGAGATCTAGATTAGAGAAGATCTACAAGTGGGTATGTGTTTAACCTATTTGGAGGTGTAGTTAGTTGGATGAGTAAGAAACAATCTGTAGTGGCACTATCAACTACAGAGGCAGAATAAATGGCAGCCACTCATGCAAGCAAGGAAGCAGTTTGGTTGCAGAGATTGTGTCCAAGTATGGGGTTAGTACAGGGAGCTATAAGGATAGACTGTGATAGCCAAAGTGCTATTTTCTTGGCAAGGAAGCCTGCTTACCATTCAAAGACAAAGCACATTGATGTTCAGTATCACTTTGTGAGGGATATGATAAAAGACAAAAAGGTGTTGGTGGTAAAGGTGGACACTTTGAAGAATACTACAAATGCATTGACAAAATCGATGAGTTCTGAGAAGTTCTCTAGGTGTAGAGAAACAATGGGCATTGTAGGGTTGGATAAATGACTAAGCTCTCTTGTGGCCGCCTGTGGAAGGAAAACAACAAGTGCGAGAATGTTGGGTTGTGTTATTCTTTCCATAACTAGCCCACGTAGTGAATCGAGGGGTTAAAAGGGGGTGGGTAGCCCCCCTCTATGGGGTCTGGGGTAGCGCCCTGGGAAATCTTTTTTGGACCCTATATTAGGTTGGGCGAACCTAGCTATGGTTTTGTGCATGATTTTCGCACATGGTTTTGGACGCGATGGTTTTCAGTCCATGGTTTTGGATGTGATGGTTTTTCGGTCCATGGTATTGGATGCTTTGGCATGTATAAATATGTATTGTAACATTGAAAGGAACATAATGAAAAATCAATCTAGTAGTCTCAGTTTCAGGATCGAGGGGAAAATATCTATGTATATGTATTTTATGTGTTATGCTCTCACATTGTTTATTTTCCATGTTTTAGAACTCATATGCAGGTAATTTCTGTACGGAGTTAAAACCTACAATTCCTAGCCACCTTGATCAAAATCCCTACACACAAGCACTAACAAACAAAGAAAAGATTGCCTTCTATAAAGGGCAAATTAGGACATAGAAAACCTAACTACATCAACTTGAATAACATAAACATAACAAGTATATTAGATGGGAATCATCAAATTTTATTAATTAATCAAAATGAAGACCTATTATATAGGTTCACATGATAGTCCTCCTCTCGAGCTTCCAATCGTAGTCTCCCCCTAAAGGCAGTCTCTAAGAAGTCAAACAATATGGCAAATCTCTCTCACAAATATTGAATAACTCTTCCCCTCTTGCCATGATCATATTATATAGGGTCTTTTGCATTCTCTGGAAGGATGTATTTAGACACTTGGGGGCTCGAGAATTTAGGAAACTCCTATAATAATTGACCCCCACAGACAAGTAGGTTGAGTTGATATCCTTAAGAATGAAAAAATCTAGAAGTATTAGCAAAGACATAAGCTATGAAATGGAAACCTATGTTTAAGAACTCAGGTTATAGATTGTGATCCAAGATCTAGACACAAGTTTTCAGCGTAGGACTAGAATCTCTATTATAAAAGAGATAAAAAACAAGAGGAAAAATTATGCATCATGTTCAATAAGTCAAAGGTTTCTCCTACTGACTCAATGTGGGTAAAATAAGCTATAATGGATGCCCCTTAATGCATGAGTGCAAAAGAGAAACTAATGACCGAAATATCTTACAAAAATGTAGAGCTCAAAATGGAAGGAAGGAGTGAGGACTAAAGAGTTGAATAGAAGTAACCCAAATTTTGAAGTCTCAACCATGTTGATATCATCCGTGATTGGTGCATACTCATAATTGGTCATAAAGAAAAACTAACATGGCCACCAACTACAACAACCCCTAGCTAAAATTTCATGTAATAAAGTTAATAAAGGAAAAATAAGATCAAGCTCACACGACATGTATTCTAAGCTGAATGTTGGGAAAAAAATCCTAGTGGGTGTTCATTTGGTATATTATGGCTAAGGGAAATTGGAAAAGGCATAGGAAAAGGAGAATATTTGGTTCCTGGAGGCCACAACCTAAGCCACTTTTTGTACTAACTCAACAAACTTGTGGATTTTTACAAGTAGTGAAGAAGTTTTTGAGATGGAAACATAGAGAACTAAAAAAGGCTATTTAATCATATTGATAAATTGCAATTTATACTGCAAGATATCTTATTTTCTATTGATGATTCTCATTATGATTCTATTGTAGCGGTTGCAACACCCTTCAAAATTTTGGCTTGAACTCAGATTTTGGAGCCTTCATTGGTTTTTTCATTGATGGTTGCAAACACTTGAGCTCCTTCTGAGTCTTTTCACCCTTTTTCTTGCTTAACTAACTACCGTCTTTTGGCATGTTGATTGTTTTGTCTTGCTTGCAATCATGTTTTGGTGATTTTGAAGGTTTGTCTTTATGTATTTGGGTTATCTTAGCTATGTGAACACCGGTTGCACTCACACACAAAGTTGTAAGCACTATTGTACAAGTGTCGTCACATCATCCAAAGGTCTATCCCAAGTGTCAGCGCTTGTCACTCTTAGCTCTAGACAGTCCCACAAAGGGTCATGATTTACTATGGTGGTCAGTTTTGTGTTTTCAAAGTATGTTAAGTGTGCGATCGCAATGTCAAGTCATGACAAGTTCACTTGCCTCTCACACTTAGCCATTTTGTGGAAAATTTATCAATGGAACAACTTCACTTCACCGAAGTCCTAGCTGGGCTACACTATGCAGTATCAGTCCTCAGTGGCCCTACTCTACTATCTAGAACTACGCAGTGTTTGAGGCTATCCTCCAGGTCAGTTGCACTGCACAATCCCAGATGTGAGAATCCTGTCTTCCTTCCTAGAATTGTGCATAAACTGCCTCACTGCCTATCTGAACTGCGCACTTTACAAGAGTAGTTACCAAGCCTCCCTCCTTCTCCCTAAAACCCCACATTGTGCAGAGACCTGAGCTTTCACATCTCCCAAAAATTGTGATGTCCTCCTAGTAACTTCCCTTAGCTCAGATTCACTACTCTAAAAAACTGCTCATATTTTTCCTCAGGTCCCTCTAATGTCCTGCCTTGCCTTCCCTTTGGAAACTACTTAGACTTGTCCCTCAGGGTCCCACCTTGTAGTTGCCACTGGTGTCCTTGACTGGGAAATTCTGCCTCCTAATGGCCTATGCAAATTTTTCCCTGACAATCAAGATTGTGCTCCAGAGTTCCTTATCCAAGCTTGAGCTGTGCTCTGCGTAGTCTCAATGACAAGTCCTTCCTCCCTATCACCTAGAACTACGTAGTGTGCAGTTACTGGGCCCTCTCCCAACTTCTCATCTATCCCGGGCATGGAACACATGAAAAAATGCATCATGTTAGACTATGAGGTTTTGGATTTGATTTCATCCCATCATGAGAGAATTACAGGTACAAGTACACTGATAGATAATGGAAGAATGATGAATGAGATGGAGAAGGAGAACACATGCTAGAAGACTTACTTGCAGTTGGATGGATGAACAAAGTGCATCAAGAAGTAAGTGAAAGGAACAATTGCATAGAACCATCTTAGAGTACCAAAACCATCGAAGACCCCGCAACATCAAGCCATGTGGAAGAGAATAAAAAGCACACTTGAGAGTACATTCATCACTTAGCAGCGCAACAACTTAACATGGACACCACAGCTAGCCAATACATGTCAACGGTGTTGTTTCAAGTTGTGTCGTGAGTTTTCAAGGCCACATCACTACCATGTGCCATATCTATCATAACTGAATGTAATGTAAAGTGAAAGTCCAATGGATGCCCACAAGTAGTTGAAGATTCATGTGAGTTGAAAAGTCATTGGAAGTTGAACAGTCATGAGGATAGTCCAAAAGTCACAAGGGTCAAGCATCACAATTGGATATGTATACCCCTCCCATTATATGAGCAAGGAATTTTCACCTTGGCTCCTCCCACATAGCCTTGAGAGTAGACAGTCAGTCCTTCATGGAGCGAGGGGTGGCTCCAACCTCCCACTACTAGGACTAGTGATGTATGGTGTACAAATGTGTTTTGGGACTTTTTCTTAATTCAGAAGCATGTTAAGACCAACACGTTTTAAAGCATGTTTGTAGATGTTTGTAAGACTAATTTTTCGACATTTTTTTATCCATGTTTGTTTCACCTATACTAAAATAATTGAGATACTTCGGTTTTTTTAGTACTTACATTGTTGGGAATGTGTTGCACTAGTTATCACCATTGTCTCATCCCTATGGACTACTCCGTGGGATACTAGACATACCACCTTTGTGTATTGGTTATCATTGCTTTCACATCCTTGTGGACTACTCCATGGGATACTCAATAGACCATCTTTTTTTCTTAGTTACAGTGATTGTCACATCCATGTGGACTACTCCACTGGGTGGTTTACATGTTGTCCCTTTCACTTCGGTTTTAACAACTGTCACACTCGGTGTCAACTATTTTGTTGGATTTTGGACAAACCTTCCTGGTTCGTGTGTGTCTCTTCCTAGGTGGTACTATTACTTCTCACTTAGAGGCTCCTTTTACTCTCTCCCTTTACAGTAAGATAATCGAGACATGAGTTACATCACGCACTCACCAGACATACTCACCTCACTTTTTGAAGGCACAAGTATAACACTCTCATCTACTGAAAAACAAGAGCTAAGGAAAATCTCTAAGTAAATGTCAATCGGTCCATCATATCAGATATGAACCGTACACCAAACAGTGTGAGGTCTAATTGGGACTTCATACTCAGGAGATCCCCTGAATGTTGGCGGGTCCAGCACCATCACCATTTTTGGCACTAGAAGGAGGTCTGCCAACAGTTTATGGCTAATTGTCCCACCGACCCAACTCATCCATCATCTGGTCAAGGAAGTAACACTCACTTCATCTCCCCTATGCACAACTATGAAGTTGGTCATTTCTTACCTCTCAGACCCGAACGTGAAATTCCATATTAGCATATTTGTGTTGTCCATTCCATCACCCGTCAATTGGCTAAATTTGTTGGATTGATTCCAGAAATGTATGTTCTTCCATATTTGTAGTGGAAAAAAAATAATACTCCCACAGGAATGGTAGTCTCATCCATGGAAGAAGCACTATTTGGCACTCTTAAAGAGCTGGCAAAAGTTGTGGAAAAATAAGAGGAACCTTCAATCATTTGAAAGGAAGGATGAGGCAACCTCTTACTCTTGGGCTCAAGTTTTGGTGTAGGAGGTAGACATGAAGGCAACAGAGGATGTGGAGGTGCAAGCGAATCAATAGATTGAGAGGAAGAACCATAAGATTCTAAGGAAGAGGAGGAGGATGAAGAAGAGGACAACATGGCATAGGAAAATCTAGAATTGATGACTCAGGGCCCATTGGCACTCCTGGGTGTCCTGCACAAGTTGGAAAGATAAGTGAAAAATATTTTAAGTATGATTCTCAAAAAATAGTGAAGGAAGAAGACCACTTAGAGACATTCTACCTACATCTAAAGACACTCGAGGTATGTTATGACGATGTTGCATGGAGGCTATTTCCATGTAGCTTAGATGGAGGAGTAGTTGTATGGTACCATAGCCTTCCACCAAATTCCATTCAGAACTGGGGATGTTCAAAAGGATCTTTCTTGAAATGTTTGCTAAATACAAGACCCCCACCATGTTGCTAAAGTAGTTGGGTAGTATCAAGATGGAGCAGAAGGAGAAGGTCAAAAATTTCAATCAAAGGTTTAACCGAATTCTAAACAAGTTCTCAGTAGACACTAAACCTCCTGACTCTATCACCATCGACTACTACACGTCTGCCTTTCTGACCAATATTATGAATTTCATCAAGTGAGCTGTGAGACCAACACTCACATAAAATTTTGAAGAGGCTATTGTCGTGGAGAAAGACCTACGCGCTGTTGGAGTCATTGCAAATGAAAGATCCACTAAGGACTCCAAGGACATGGGCAAGAGTTCTCATGCCTCTGTGAGTAAGGCTAAGGAAAATGAAGCAAGTGACATTGAGAGCCTTACTCATCTCCTGAAGTCCATGACTACTGAATTTATTGAACTTAAATAAAGGACAAGTGAGACAAATGTGAGTAGTAGGCCTTCGAGGTACCCGTCGAAGAAGAATGAAACTTTAGGCAGCAACAACAGCCAACCAACCAAACTATGTAAGGCTCCAACCTGGTTTTGAACCATGATAATATTGCGATAGACTTGTACTGCTTGTTCCACCATGAATAACATTGAGAAATAACATGCCAAGAGTGGAAACATGTGATGAGAAGAATGGCCACATGGTTGTCTAAAGGCATCGTGGGAAATGAATAGGATGAGCCCAATGATGAAGATGAAGAAAATGCTACATCTGATGAAGCCCCAAGTATCGGGCATGCAGTAAACATGTATCATTGTTCACACACAACTGCGAAGACCACAACTGAGAAGGAGCCTCCAAGTGATGGTTCGTCTGCAAAGAAAAACAATTGGTACAACTCGAGAATTCAAGGGGTCCCCACTTTGTTTGAGATACTAAGAGATAAATTAATAAAAGGCATGCTAAGGACAGTAGATCCACCATTCAACTCAACACAGAAAACTCAGAGAAAGTCCAATAAGACAACTACAACAAAGAGTACATCCATGAGTAGGAAAGACAAGACTAGCCCACTGGACACCATGAACATAAGTCTACCCCCACACACCTCAGTGAGTCTTCCTGCTCTGGACTACAACATTGAAGAGGACATGAAGAAGACCTATGAAAACATATATCTATGTGAGTTAACCAAAATCACAAGTCAGTGGGACATTCTTTTGTGTGTACTTGGACAAACATCTACAGGTGATGCTACCTCTTCGAGCAATAGATCAAGTAAGTCTCCTGACAATCTGGCATCTGTGCTCAACACACTCTGTATGGAGGAGTCAAAATCACTCTGCCCACCTTTCCTGTTATCATTTGAAATCTTCAATTTCAATCTCCACAACTATTTGGTTGATTCTGTTTCATCAGTCAATGTCATGCCACTCTCCATTTCTAAGAAGATCAATGCCCAATGGAGTAAGACAACTGCATATATCATCCAACTTGACAGAACATGTGTGTCGAAAATTGGTGAACTCCAAGATATGATAATCCGGTTATCATCTAACAGACGAGTTCATCAATGCTTCAATATTGTGATTGTGGACATCTTGGAAGCATACAAAGTATTGCTTAGGAAAGACTGGTCAAGTAAAATGCAAGGATACTTTACTACTGACTGGTCACACATATGGCTCTTGTAAAATGGAAAAAACAACTAGATCCAAGTGTTGTGAGAGAGATACATGAAGTACAATGTGATTCCCTTGAATGGACAAAATGAACCGTTGGCTTTTGCAGAACTTATGTTCAAAAATTTCTTTCTGGAGACACAGTTGGGGTGCTATCTTACATAACCATCCTCAACCCCACCAGACACACAGTTGGGTCTCCTTCCCTACCCAACTGGTGAGAATGAAACTTGTACATTACTCTGTAACAATAGTGGCAATAATGATAGTGGTACAAGTGTAGAAAGTGGTGCTTGTACAGATGATATGTGGACCATGTACGTTGATGGTTCCAACATGTAGGAGGGCTCTACAATCATTTGTGTCTTAATAGAAACGGTGCATAGGAAAAACTTAATCTCTAGTCAATTGGATTTTGAGTGCACGAACAACACCACAGAGTATGAAGAACTCATCTTGGGCTCACAGAAAGCCATCAGCCTCAACATTGTTGTTCTAAAAGTGGTAGGTGACTTAGAGATCATGTGGTGCATCAGGTACATAACACTATACACTATGTGTCACCCCATCTTAAGAGTTATCAACAATAGGTATGTTGACTCATTTCTCAATTCCAAGCTTTCAATATTATTCTTGTACCAAGAATGCGTAATGCAACTGTAGATTCTTTGGTGAATGGAATTGCTAGGATGATACCATTAAGGGATATATTTTCTGTTGAAATTTTGTATAAACCATCTATCCTAGACAACACCTCTAATTTACACATTTTTTATAATGATAAACAAATAATGCATTTCATGGCCAACGCTCAAATCTTCAAGGATGAAAAAATAGATGAGGATGAGAACGAGTAGCCTCTGCAGGATGCAACTAATGTAAGAAAAGGTAACCTCTTCCCCAATGGTGTCGTATCACTTGAGAAGTTGTATGTCTTGCAAAACGACTTTTAGGGACCTATTAGTGCCAAAACCCAATCCTCTACATTGTTGCATGAATAAATTAATTTGGGAACAGATAAGGATTCAAATTTTGTGAACCTTAGTACATGATGCACACCTCAATAGCAAAAAGATTTCATTTTCCTCTTCAATTAGTACTGAGATGTATTCACGTGGATGTACGACAACCTCAAGGAATATGACACACGAATAATCCATCATGTCATACCAATCAAGGATGAGGAAAATTATTTTTAGAAGAAGCTAAGGAAAGTTCATCCTTCACTTGAGCCCCTCAAACAAAATGAATTGACCAAGTTGTTTGATGATCAAATCAGTTACAAAGTTCGACATTCGACACGGGTTTCCAATTTAGTCCCTATTAGAAATAAGTCTAGGGGTGATCCACCTATGCGTAGATTTTAGTAACCTCAACTGTGCCTTGAACAAGTATAACTACCAAGTGTCATCCATGGAGCATATACTGCAAACAATATCTAGAGTAGAGAAGATTTATTAACTTGAGAACTTTTTAGGATACAACTAGGTTCTGGTAGTATAGCTTGGCAGACTTAAAACAACGTTACTTACCAAGTCGAGTACGTTCGATTTCCGAAGAATGTTGTTTGGGATGGTGAACGTAGGCACAACTTTTCAATGTGCATTGGACATCGCCTTCCATGGGCTCATTGGAAAAAGCATGGTGGTCTACCTCGATTACATGACAGTCTTCTAGGGACAATGGTCAGACCACCTACGACATCTTAAAAAAATCTTTGAGTGATGTCAAAAATATGAGATATCCTTGAATCCTAAGAAGAGCATCTTCATAGTGTCTGAGGGAAACATGCTTGGACATATCATTTCCAATACTGGGATTAAGGTAGATCTAGATAGAGTTCAAATCATCATACAAATTTGTCAACTCATTAACAACAAATCCATGCAGTCTTTCCCAGGGAAAATCAAATTCTTGATAAAGTTCATCTCTGATTATGCATAGATTGTCAAACCCATCCAGGAGATGATCAAGAAGGACACAATATATAGTTGGGGAAAGAAGGAAAAGGATTCCTTCACCAATATCAAGCAAGTTAGAGTAGAAGAACTTGCACTACTTCAGCAAAGATTTCTGACTCTATACTTTTTCTTTCGACACTTCACTCGTTGTTGTGCTCACTTAGAAGAACAAGTTGAACAACAAAAGACCTATCTCCTTCATGAGCACAAAACTGCAAGGATATTAACTCAAGTATCTCGCCATGGAAAAGAAATCATATGCATTATACAAGGTGGTAAAGAACTTCAAACCCCACCTTTTGAGAAACCATTGCGTTATCTTAGTGTCGCACTCGGCCATCCGATCACTACTCATTCAATAAGAGCTAGGTGAGAGAAGGGAAAATTGGATTATAGGACTACAAGAGTTTGATATTGACATCAAGCTAGTTCACACCATCAAGGGTCATGGTCTATGTAGACTAGCAGCGGAAGAAGTACATGCATAAGATGAATAAGAAGAGCTCATAGGCTAGTAGCAAGAAATAGAAATGTACAATGTCGAGTGAGTCTCGCCCACTTCTCACAGAGACTCTTGGTATGCAGAAGTGTGCCAGTACCTTAAGGATGGAATTGTGCCCTCTCACTTTTCCATGTGGTAGAAGAGGGAAATTCGAATCAAAGATTTATCTTACCATCTGGTACATGGGATGCTTTACAAAAAGCATCACAATGGTGTCTTTCTCAGGTGTCTGGAGGTAAGGATTCATAAAGTGTGTTACATGATCTCCATGATGAACTAGCCAGTGGACACTTTTTGGGTAACACAAAAATGCACAAGGTCATGCGAGCCGATTTCTACTGGCCTACATTATTCAAGGATGCACATGGCTATGCCTGTAAATGAACAGTCTATGAGAGATGCACCAACAGAAACTGAAGGTCAGTAGCCCCGCAATAACTTGTTGCAGTGGAAGAACCAGTCCAACAATGGTGCTTGAACGTCATTGGGGAGATTTTCCCACATTTTCCAAAGCAACACCACTACATTCTCACTACTACATACTACTTCAAGCAATGGATAGAAGCAATTCCACCGAAATAGGTGAATGAACAGGAAGTCATCAGCTTCCTACAAGAGAACATCATCTCTAGGTTTGGCATTCATGCATCACTTGTTTTTTACAATGCAACGTACTTTTCTTTATTGAAGCTATATGACTTTGCATTGCAAAATGGTATTGTGTTAAAGAATTCTTTTAATTACTACCCGCAAGGAAATGGTCTTACCAAGTCTACAAATAATAACCTCATCTACATCATCAAAAATACCATTTACTCTAAAAAACAAAACTAACACTCCACTCTAGTCAGTGATCTATGGGTTGACCGAGTCACACCTAAGCCTTCTATGAATACCTCCCCCTAATTCTTGGTATATGGAAAAGAAGCCATCCTCCTGCTGAACATCTACTTGCCTTCTCTCCAGTTGTCCCAGGAATCCCAAGGCAAATCGTGTATCTTAGGTCAACGTAGGATGGAAACACTACACAAGTTATAGGAAGAAGGGATGAAAGAATGAAAGGAAATAAAATTTTACAATCCACTAGAATCGTATCAAGATATGGTTCGACAAAAATTGTATAGGGATTACTAGCTTTAGTGTAGGTGAGTTATTATTAAAGTAGGACAAACCTCATGAGGAGAAAGGCAAGCACATAAAGTTTCAATCCATATGGATTGTTCTACTCACAATCCATGAGAAGCTTCGCCAACACACATACTATCTTCAATTATTTCACTGGATGATTAACACTCTTCCTGTCAATGACCTAGACTTAAAATGATATTTTCAATGACCTGAGGCCACCCCCTCCTCTATGTACATAGTCCTTTCATTTCTTTCTCTATTGTTTTTGTTTATTATTTTATTGTCCTTATTGTCATGTTATTTTTCTTTTAGAAATAAGTGTTGTTCCACACTGTATTCCGACTTCCGAATGTGTATGTGCTTGAAGTTCAAAGAGGCCTTTGAAACTGCATTGCTTGTCCAACCCTATGTCCATCTTCTTTATGGTTAGCTGTAATTTTTGACCGATAAACTCTTGATGGAAAATATGATCAGTCTATAAGGAGAGTTTTGATCAAACCATGAAACGATCTCCAGTCTGGGAAACCTCATGCCTATACTCAGTCTTTTTCTTTTGTGTGTTCATGCTTATCCAACTAGTAGAAATGGAGAAGGGGGGAATCTAACTGAAAAAACCTAAATTAGAGGTATTTACATGCTTCTCTGGAGGAACAACCTCTCCTACTCTCAATAATTCAGGATTCCTGTTCTGCCCCAAAAATAAATAAGTTCCTATGCACAGTTCTCCTTAAAAGAATAACAAAGGTGAAAGAAGAGAAGGGATTCCTGTATAGAGAGGTGAAGTAGAAAAATCTACTGGGGTAATATCTAGGTTCGTTGGTAGTGGAGAAATTCTTGTGTTCTTGCATGACTTGGTTGAGGTAATGTTGAGGCCTACTAGTTGTGGAGCAACATTAGAGATGAAAAACTATAGTCTGAAATCTTAAGCTTGTGAGCCAAACTACCCTTCCCAATTTAAAACACTGAGATTTGGTTGAATCTTATGTTGTGTTCAACTGAGTTGGTACAAGGCAAACTATATTTGTCCATGTGATAAATGGGGAAGCTGAAGTAATCTACATGATGAAGCAATACTCCCTAAAGGGCCAAGGACCTGCACTAGAAAATGAACCAAAACAAAGAAGTTGGTATTCAACCAGTGGGTCACCAAGTGTTGTAGCGACTCTAACACCCTCCAAAGTTTTGGCTTGAACACAAATTTTAGATCCATCCTTGGCTTTTCCTTTGATGGTTGTTAAAACTGGAGCTCATTCCTCGAGCTCCTTCAAAGTCTTTCCCCTTTTTTTCTTGCTTAACTAACTGTTGTCTTTTGGCATGTTGATTGATTTGTGATGCTTGTGATCTTGTTATTGTGATTTAGAAGGTTTTTCTTTGTGTGTTTGGGTTGTCTTAGCTATGTGAGCACTCGTCACACTCATGCACAAATTTGTAAGCATTGTCACACAAGTGTCATCACAGTCATCCAAAGGTCTATCCCAAGTGTCAACACTTGTCCCTTTTAGCTCTAGACAGTCCCACAGAGGGTCATGGTTTTCTATGTTGTCTTAGTGGTTAGCATTTTTATATTTTCAAAGTATGACAAGTGTGTGATCACAATGTCGAGCCATCACAAGTTCACTTGCCCCTCACACTTAGCGATTTTCTAGAAAATTTGTCAATGGAGCAACTTCACTTCACCAAACCCCTGATTGAGCTGAATTAAATTGTCTCAACCCTTACTGGTGTTGCTCTATTTTCTAGAACTGTACAGTGCTTGAGGCTTCCGTTCGAGTCAGTTGTACTACATAGTCCTAGAGATGAGCACCATGCGTTCCTCCCTAGAATTGTGCAGAAACTATCGCATTGCCTATCTAAACTATGCACTCCACAAGAATAGTTATCAAGCCCCCCTCCTAATTGTTGGAACTCATCATTGCATAGAGACTTGAGGCTACATTGCTCCCAAAAATTGCACAAATATGTCCTCCAATTGACTTCCCTCAGCCGAGACTCACTTCTCTCAAAAACTGCATAGAGTTGTCCTCGGGTCCCTCTGCTATCCTACCTTGTCCTCCTTCTAGAAAGTGCATAGAGGGCTCCCTCAGGTTTCAACCTTGCAGCTTCCACTGGGGTCCTTAACTGCGCAATTCTACCTCCTAGTGGCCTCTGCGCAATTTTACTCGACATTGAAGAGTATGCCCCGAAGTTCCTTTTCCAAGCCTAATCTGTGCTTTGTGCAATCTCAGTGCCATCCTCCATCCCTGTCACCTGGAATTATGTAGTGCATAGTTACTGGGCCCTCTCCTAGTCTGTCATCTGACTCAAGCCTGGAAAACAGAAAAAATTGCATCATGCTATACTAGGAGGTTTTGGATTTGATGTCATCCTGTCATGAGTGAATTATAGGTATAGGTAGACTTATATATCATGGTGATATGAAAAACGAGATGAAGAAGGACCACACATGCTAAAAGACTTACCTGCAACTAGACGAACAAACAAATTGCATTAAGAAACAAGCGAAAGGAACATATGCCTGGAACCATCTTACATGACCAAGACAATTGAAGACCTCGTAGCATCCAACCATGTGGAGGAGAAGAAAAAGCACACATGAGAGTACATCCATCACTTAGTAATGCAATAACTTGAAATGGACACTACAACCAATGAGTACATGTCAGCAGTGTTGTTCAAGTTGTGTCATGAGTTGTGAATGCCACATCACTACCATGGGCCATATATATTGTAACTGAATGTAATGTAAAGTGGAAGTCCAATGGATGCACACAAGAAGTTTAAGATTCATGTAAGTTGAAAATTCATAGGAAGTTGATTGGTCATAAGGGTAGTCCAAAAGTCACAAGGGTCAAGCATCACCCTTGGCTATATATATCCCTCCCATTATATGCGCAAGGATTTTTCACCTTGGCTCCTCCCACATAGCCTTGAGAGTAGATAGTCATTTCTTTGAGGAGTGAGGAGTGGCTCCAACGTCCCACTATGGAGACTAGTGATGTATGATGTACAAATGTGTGTTGGGATCTTTACTTAACTCAGAACCCTGTTAAGGCCATCACATTTTCATGCATGTTTTGTAAATGTTTGTGAAACTATTATTTCAGCATTTGTAATGCATGTTAGTTTCACCTGTACTAAGATAGTTGAACTACTTCAGTGGTTTTAGTATGTACATTGTTGGGAATGTGTAGCACTAGTTACTACCGTTGTCTCATCCCTATGGACTACTCCGCAAGATACTAGACAAACCACCTTTGTGTATTAGTTATCGTCGTTATCACGTCATTGTCGACTACTTTATAGTATACTTGACATACCATCTTTGTTTTCTGGTTATAACAACTGTCACATCCGTGTGGAAAACTCTGCTAGGTGGTGTACATTTTGTCCCCTTCACTTTGGTTTTAACGACTACCACACCCGCTGTGGACTATTCCACTGGATGTTGGATAGACCTTCCTTGTTCACGTGTGTCTCTTCCTGGGT
The DNA here is from genome assembly GCA_000404065.3 of Pinus taeda. NCBI lineage: Eukaryota > Viridiplantae > Streptophyta > Pinopsida > Pinales > Pinaceae > Pinus > Pinus taeda. The sequence continues at coordinate 231,071 of APFE030792772.1, forward strand.
GGTACTATTACCTCTCACTTAGAGGATCATTTTACTCTCCCTTTTTGCAATAAGAGATTTGAGACACAAGTTACATTACTCACTCACCAGGCATACTCACCTCACTTTTTGAAGACACCAACATAACACACTCATGTGTTGAACAAGAAGAGTTAAGTAAAATATCTAAGTAAATGGAAATCAAGCCATCGTACCAGATGGGACTGCTACACCAAACGATGTAAGGTCTAATTGGGACTTCATACAGGGGATCCCTTGAATGTTGGTGGGTCCAACACCATCAACATATTCGTATATCAAGTGAATGAATGTGAATTATCACTAGAAAATCAACCTATTTATGATTCTCATTATGATTTGTATATGAATTGAATGAATGTGAATTATCACTATAAAATAAAGAACAAGATGCAATTGCACTACATGTTATAATGATAACTCAGTAAGGTAGGAGCATAGGAAATAGTAGCATAGAAGATGAAAGTAAAATTTTTATGCAATTTTATTGTTTTATAACCATTTCTGTGAGAAAAACTTTGAAATTTATATTTTGTAGAATTGATTTATTCCATGGATTATAATTGCAAGATGGGTTCATTACTAACATTACCATGTGTAGAATTAATAGACTATTTTATTGAATATTTCATGATGTCAATATACATGATTTATTTTAAATCTAAACATATAATCTCAATATAGATTTTGTGGCATGTTTTAATGATTGCATAATGAAATTTCTATTGAGTGTAATATTGAAATTAAAACTCATAATGAGCTTTCATATACATTCGAACTATCTTAATTATAGAACTTACAACATTTGTATCAGGAACACTAATTTACTTAAATATAGCCAAGCACGTAGTCAAATGATTTTGAACGAGATAACTCAAAGTATGTAAATCAAGGGAGGATGATGTAGAGTATCAAATAAGTTAAGTAGAGATGATGCAATTTGAAGTGTGATAGGGGTAAGAGCACAAGCTCTGTAGTAAGTATTCAATAAAATGTAACCGCCATGTTTTAATGGAAAATTAATACTCTTACGAGTCTATTTTTATTGCTCATGGTCTTCTTAGGACGTAATCTTCTGCTTCTATTGTATTTTACTGTGCCCATTTTGAATAGATGTGAGTCAATTTTGATATTTAATTCACATCTACACTTTTTGGTATTAAAGTTGAGATTTAGTAGAGGCAAACTACATAACTCATGAAAGCTTTTTGGTTTTTGAATTCAGATTGAAGATCTCCTACAAAATTTCGAAAATGCTTGTACTCTTAGAGTTCGAATTCCCATCTCCTTAGACTTGAGTAACTCTTGCAATTCCATCACAAAGATCACTCGATGTGTGAAAGTGGGAAGCACACCAAACATTATGATAGTATTTGATGAGTTGTTTCCCATCTTGATTGAGATGGAAAAAAGGAATTTCACTCACATAAAGAACTTTAAACCTGAGTGTTGTGAGTCACAATGAAGTCTTGCAAAGGTAAGTGGACAAAATTCACTCTTAAATGTTGGACACCTAATCCTCAATGGGTTAGTGTGGAAGCCGTATGGACAAAAGGAGTCAAAGTACCTTGGGATGTGAAACCCAAGAGTCACATAATGTACTATAAATGTATATCATTTGTCAATAAAAATTGTATTGCATGTTTTATCTTTCATATCTCTCTTGTTGTCCATGTGTGTTTAACATGGTATCAGAGCAGGCGATCTCCTGCCCTGCTCAAATATGAGCCACTTGTTTTCTGTGGCCTTTCTTAGCTGCAAGTCATGTACATTCATATAATTGTCAGTGTTGTTATTATGGATGTAATGTACATTCTAGCAATCTGAAAATAGAGGCCTTGGTATTTTAAGAGTCTGTCAACTTTGCAAAACTTCCCTGCCATTCTCAGTCTAACGCTTAGCCTATCGCTCTCCCCATCGGTTCCGCTGGTCACTCTGCGCTAACCATACAAATGATGGCCCATATAATTACTGTCTCGGCTTCGCATTAACCACCGTTGCTCATGTGCTCTTTGTTTCTCCTACCCTGTCAGAACCTTGCTATTCTAAGCCCGTAATTGTTTGAGTCATTGTATTATTCTCTGTGTAATAATCTGGGTAACGCTTGGTATACCCATCGAATACTCCTCTCCTGATAGTCCGGTGGCCTGCTGCGTGCTCTACGAAGATCATGCGTTCGTATGGTATCCGTTGAGTTCCTTTGACTGTGTCTTTAACGAAAATGTAGGTTGAGTAGCCAGATGCCAAATTTCTGTGACTGAATCAATGGAATGCTCCTTGGGTGAATGAATTACAATAACTGTAGAACCAACTATGCACATGAGGCATCCTAGCATACCCATCTTATGCAAGGTATCTTTCAAGATAAAATGCGCCAATACAGCACTCACAATGATAGTCATGGCACCTAGAGGTGTAACCAGAACAACCGGAGCAAAGACATAAGCTACAAAGTTCGCAGCCTCAGCCATAATCATGGTGATCATTCCTACCCACCAGAGAGGTTCTAGAAGATATGTGTAACCACCTACACCCGCTCGAGCTCCCGTTGCTCCAGCTTCAGGCCTTTCTTCTTAATTATAAAGCTTGCCCCTATGAAAGCACTGGATACAAGGGCAAGCAAACATCCTTTAAGATTGCTTGACGACAATCCGCTCTCGATTCCTCTTAGTCTTTGCACTAGGACTCCCATCTTGGCAAAAATTGAACGCTGACTGTTCTTAGATCCCTGCTAATCTAAGAAGTCTGCAATCCGAACAGCAGCTAGAGAATGCAGGTAATTGGACTCAAATTTCTTCTATCGTAACCATTACAAAAATCAAACTTTGTGATTTGACCTTCCAACGTCTATTTCTGAGTCGTAGTTTTCAGGGCCATAACAGACTTTAGCCTTCAATTAGGGCTGGATTCTTTCCAACTGGGTCAATAATCAATCTCCACGTTGCATGCCACTACACTCCCGGGCCTTTGATACCTAGTTCTACGTTTTCTCTGCCAGTCCAAAAGGGAGGAGGAAGGCCAGGCAAGGCTAGCCCAAGTCTTGTCATCAATCATTCTGCAAAAGATTTGTGACTGATGACGACCTTTAAGTTGTCCATGTTAGAGTGAATTAACCCAGTTTCTTTGCAACCCTCAGATTAAAAGTGAGGCAAATACCTTCAGTGTCTCTCTCCCTTCATTGTTATTTAGTGCTATATGCAATCATCCCACTAGGATGCAGGTGCCCTTAATATGAAAAAGAGCAAAGCAATAGTGATTTGAGGATCAGCAACCAACAGACTTCTTCCATTTGAAATTCCACTTACTGAAGAGATCTTAGCTTGCATGGTGAAGTGGGATGTCATTGCAAATATTATAGTTGAGATAAAATGGTATTTCTCTTGGTAGCGCTAGAGAAGGCATACAGATCACAGGAAGATAATTAGCAAGTTTCATGGTATTATAGATCAAATTAGTGTATTTTCTTAAAGGTTGTTCATATCAGAGATTTTTATTGAAGTGTTGCCAGGACAAGTTCCCTTGGATTCAAGGCTGGTATAGGAAAATATCTTTTTGAGGCCTAAATTGCTTGTAGTTTTGTTGGAAGTTAAATTCTCAGGTGAATTGAAGAAAACTCATTTTTGAGTGACGAGTCTGTTTTCCAGATATCACCATCCTTTGTGTGCTGAATCTATTGCAAGCTGATTGATTTGAAGTATAAAAGAGCAATTGGTGTCCATCTTTTCCTCATTGTTTTACTATTTTTGAGGATTAAAAATGGCTCCAATTAGTGCAATATTAGAGTTAGTGGACAATCTAATACTCTCTACTATGAATAATACAGTCAAAATCAACGAGGATTTTCTCACCGATATTCAAACTTATTTGCAAAATGCACAAGAAAAGATTAATTTTTTGCAGCTTGAATCACAGCTACAGCAAGAAGAGCTACATCAAAATAGACACTATTCTGAACCTGTTTTTATTCAGAACATTGAGACAACCACCCATCAACAGCAAGTCAATAATGTTACAATTCATTCAAATAAAGCAGCAGTTGTACATGGAGATGCAGAAACTCAGTCTGCAATTCCCAAGCCCATCATCAGACCTTGGGAACAACTTGTCCACAACAAGCACAAAAATGGTCTTGGATATGAAAAGGACTTGTCCTTTCATATTCCAGACCACTCCAAGCCCATTCATTTTCAGAGTGCTGGATTTATTCATGATAGTTCACCTGTTCTTCATGATAGTTCACCTCGAGCTGTTCTAGACTCTGCTCCTCTTTCACAGCAACAACAACAACAGATCATGAAATGCCAACACTATGATCGAGTTGGCCATCTGAAAGATCACTATTTTGATCTTCATCCATGTAAGCACTGTCATAAAACTAGTCATTCTTCACACAGATGCTTCAAAAACAAATGTCCTGCAAGAACAAAGATTCATCTTGGATGGATCGCTTCTTGGCAATGGGCATCAACAGCCAAGAAGATATTCCAAACACATGTCAGAACTTGTTCCAGAGTATTGAACAATCTTGCAGTTGAGTTTTCTCCATCTTCTCACCTTGTATCTGACAGGGGCGAAAATGATAGTCATCTACAAGCTTCAAAGCCACATCAAGCGAGCCTGAACCACAACCTACCACACCAGTTTCAGAGTTGTAGCCAGAGACAAAGATGCCCATGAACATCCAGGAACAAAATTGAGAACACTTCCTCTAGCAGAAGACTCCAGCTTCTTGCCAGTTTTGGAAGAGTTCCAGGAATTGCATCAAGCATTCCATAGTTGTTGGTCATCCTTAAACCATCACAGGTTGAGACTCCCCGTTTCAGGTTGAAGTTCTCCCTTTTATGCGGGGTGAAACCTCCCTTTATTGGTTGAAGGTTTCCCTTTTCAAAACAATAGGAGCACTTCCTCTAGCTGAAGACTCCAGCTTCTTGCCAATTTTGGAAGAGTTCCGGGAACTACACTAAGCATTCCAGTGTTGGTGGTCATCCTTAAACCACCGCCCTTTATAACAACATTTCAGAGAGCACATTCAGCCTAGTGTTGCCATGCATTTTTGCACATTTTGTATTACATCTCTCTTCTTGGACTCATACATAACCCTTCGGATTAAGGGAGGGAATGTTGGACACCTAATCCTCAATGGGTTAGTGTGGAAGCCGTATGGACAAAAGGAGTCAAAGGGACCTTGGGATGTGAAACCCAAGAGTCACATAATGTACTATAAATGTATATCATTTGTCAATAAAAATTGTATTGCATGTTTTATCTTTCATATCTCTCTTGCTGTCCATGTGTGTTTAACATTAAACAATAGGCAAAAGTCATAATTTCTTCCTGAATTAATAATGAACTAGATGATACTATTACGTGGATTATTCTAGATATATTCTACTATTTTTCATTTGATTTTACATTTTACTTCACCAATGGAGGAACTTCTATAATTTTACTCTATTAGTTTGAATAAATGTAGGAAAAATATTGATAAGGCAATTGACTTGGATAAATCACATGACCTGTGATTCCCTTGTTTTGTCTAATTTGGTAGAAAATTTTCATCTTTTAGCTAATTGTAGGTCAGCGTTTTGTGTTACAGAATCATCTTACAATGAAATTGGTTGTTTAAATTACTCATAGATCATGGCTCCCCACAACTCATTGAATTCTATTTTCTTTCTGATAGGATACATATTATTCTCATTTTTGAATGACTTTGATGACTTAATTGAATAAATGCTTATCAGGTAGGAAATATGCTTCTTCATAGATTCTTACAAGTATGAATATTCCATCAAAACATGGTGGTTGAATTTTATTGAATACTTATTATAGACCTTATGCTGTTTACCATATCACACTTCAAATTGCATCCTCCATGTTTAACTTGTCTGATACTCTAGATCATCCACCCTTGATTTACACACTTGGAGTTATCTAGTTCAAAATCACTTGGTCACCTACATTGAGATAATGAGTTCCATTTCAATATTACACTCAATAACAATTTCATTATTCAATGATTAAAACTTGCCACACAATCTATATTGAAATTATCTATTCACATTTAAAATAAATCTTGTATATTGACATGATGAAACACTCAATAAAATAGTTTATTAATTCTACACATGGTGATTTTAGTAATGAATCAATCTTGTAATTATAATCGATGATATAAATCAATTTTGCAAAATTTCAATTTCAAATTTTTTCTCACAGAAATGTCGATAAATAAATAAAATTGCATAAAATTTTTACTTCCATCTTCTATGCTACTCTTTCCTCCGCTCTTGCCTTAAGGCGTTCCCGTTACAACATGTGGTGCAACTACTAGTTTAAAATAATAATTACATAGAGATTCAAGTGAATGTAAAAAGTAAAAGATATTATTTATCTATTAAAGAAGAGAAAAAAAGAAAATATAAGAAAGAGAAATAATTATATATTTCTAACTTTTATTTTTTTATTTAATAATATGTTTTATTTAAATATTAACCATCATCATTAACTTAGAAGATAATCATTGAAAATATGTGTTGGTTGGTGAGAAAAAGTTGACCCGACATTGTTAGGAAAGCCTAAAATAGGTATAATAATTATGTGAAAGTCTGTAAAAGACTGCATCATGATCATGGAAATTCAAACCTAAATTCAAACCTCCTTCATTCACATGCACACCTTTTCTAATTTTAATTTCAATAGAACACAAACAAACTCATTCACCCACCATTCTGTCATGTTTAAAATTGTTGAAGTGTTAAAATTTGTATCTTACAAATGAATAATTCTAGCTCTACGTGAGAAAGGTGATGGATGGTTATAGGCTAGGTTGTGTATGAAACCCCCTTTCCTCTATTAATTGTTTCCAATTGGATGCCCTAACCTTCACATAAAATTCAATTAGGTTATTATAAAAAGTCAACAAGACGATAACCTTTTATTCCACTAGAAGTGATAATACTTTACGTGTTAATTAAACTCCTAATACTTTACGTGTTAATTAAACTCCTGATCATAACAATAACGATGGTAATTTTCTTTTATATTTGATATGTCAAAGCAGGAGTGTATGAACTTATGACATGCCATATGTTATATTTGTAGGATAAATAGATTATTCTTGTATACCGGGTTCAGAATGATGAATCTAAAAAGAAATAACCCTTAAATTCAAAATTATATTTAACTCATATTTATGTATGAATTAAAAAATAAAAAAAATAAAAAAACTGCATAAAATATATCATTTTAATTTTATAGAAATGTTAGATTAAAGAAAAAATATTAACTACAATTAATGTTTGTTTATTTATATAGCTTCCATATTTAATATTTAAATACTACACATAGGGAATTAATTAAATAAACAGTTTATGCATTATGAAATAATTATAATAAAATTTGTTAGTTGCAAATGGACAAAGCAAGAATGCTAATATATACCGTATCTTTGCTCTTTCAGACCTATCTCTATGGAATGAAATGATTAATCAGAGTCACAATTGAGGTACATAATCTTTGCTCTTCTAGACCTATCTCTATGGAATGAAGTAATTAATCAGAGTCACAATTAAGGTACCGACTTATGTATTATGAAATAATTGTAATAAAATTTATTAATTGCAATTTGACAAAGCAAAAAGGCTAATGTCCACAATATCTTTACATCTGTGAAGTGATACATATCTATATGGAATGAGGTGATGAATTAGAGTTATGAGGACAAGAAATTTATTATAACTTTATATTTCAATCGAGAGACAATTTCATATATAAAAAATGATTTCGTCTCCTTTTTCCTTGTCACCCATGGTTAGAGATGGTTATCCTTTTATACTTGTTGTAAAAAGAATATTTTATGAACATGCTTGAGCATCAAATATTTTCATAATGAAAATAGCTAAGTGGGGATTCTCAACTTGATAACGGACAATAACCTACCTTGTAGCGTATAGCATGAGAAAGAAAGAAATTCAATTACTATGCTATTGAATAAATAATTGTAGCTAAATAACAATTTTGTGGTTTATATTGTGCACATTTAGCTCATATATCTAATTCCTAGGATGTGGGATTTTGTAAATAATTAATTTAAGAGAAATATGAAGAGTTAGATGAATATGAAGAGTAATTGGAATTATTAGAAGATGAAGTCAATGGTAACTTCATATTATATTTATATATGGCAAATTTTAATGAAAATATCTTAATATATGGAGTTATTCATCTATAACCTAACATAGCCTTGTTGTTTTAGATAAGTCCATGATATTGCATGGATTTTTTCTATGCATGACTTGGTGTTTTTAGATAATCCAATTAGCACCCACACTATTCTATTTGTGGCAATGCATCAATGAAACTATTGATACTTCCTATGATTCCTTTGGGGGGAGCATCCACAAAAATGTCATTTTATCAATAGATCATTGCACAATGTGACAAAATTAGAGAGTGCAATGAGACCCTAAGATAATTAACCAATAGGATGATCAATATAAAAAATTATCAACATATAGCACATATTTAGACATATAGTTTCTTATAGAAAAGTATAAGGATAATTTTCTCGAAATATTTAGAGATGAATTATCTACATCTTACTAATTTAATATAGTCAAATTTAACAACTAAGGCTCATTATGTAGATTGCACTAACTAGTAGAAGAAATTATAGTCTTTAACACTCATAATTAATTTTAACTATTGCAATATTGACATTAACCATTTACATTAAATCCAACAATTTCTCTGTGGGCTTACAAAATTTATAATGTGATTTCTTATTTGTCTAAGTCTCAACAAGGCTTAAAATACTTGATATCAATTTAAAAAACATGTTCTGCATGTTGGTATAGTTTTCCTTCATGTCTATGCTCTAGACGCTTCTCCACCCTTATGCTCCAAACTTTGTATTATGCATACATTACCTTCTTCTTCAATTTCAACTTTACTCTAATATTATTCTTCAGTATATCTTCACATTCTTTATATTCTTCATTTTGTTTTTCCTTTTCATCTTGTAGTACACTTGTATTAACCTTTGTAACAAAATTTTCATTTCCTTTCATCCTCTCTTCCACTATTGCAAATCCTTCAATAGTTTGCTTATTGCCTTTAGTTTTTCCATTCCTTCTTCTATTGCATCTTTTACATATCCATTTTCACGTTCATCATACTTGGGATCTATGGTCCATTCCTCAAGGAATGTTAGATTTACCTCACAGTCAAAATCAACAATTATTGCAACCAAGCTCCCCTAACGTCTTGCTAAGTTACTGCAAACATAGTTTCATTTTATTCTCCAACTCCAAATTCTTCGCCATGCTCTTTTGCACCATCCTATGCAACATCACCATTTCCTTCTATAATTTATTCAGCGAATTTTTCTAGAATAACTATAATTTCAATGCATGGTGCTTCCACAACTTCTTCTATAAATATAGCCACTTTATCAACAAGTGGAACTTTACATCACTCAACTTAGATGTTTCTCCCTCTTTCACTCTATGTCATTTCTAGAATATTCCAAGCCTCTCTGGACCTGATTATTGTATTTCTGCCATCAATTTCTTTTTTGACATCATGCATTAAGGGGCATCTATTATAGCTTATTTAACCCACATTGATTTAGTAGGAGAAACCTTTGACTTGTTGACACTGATGCATATCTTTTCCTCTTGTTTTTGTCTCTTTTATAGTAGGGAGACTATTGCTACACTTACAACTTGCGTCTAGACTTTGGATCACAATCTATAACTTGAGTTTTTAAATGTAAGTTTCCCTTTCAGAACCTACGTCTTTTCTAAGACTTCTAGAATTTGTCATTCCTAAGGAGATCAACTCAATCCACTTGTCCATGACTTGTCTAAGGGTCAATTATTGTAGAATTTTCCTAACTTCTCGAGCCCCTAGGTGTTCAGATACATCCTTCCTACAATGGAAAGGCCTTGTATAATCTGATCATGACAAGAAGAGAAGAGTTAATCAAATTTGCGAGAGAGCTTTGCAATATTGTTTGAGTGCTTATAGACTGCCTCTAGGGGGAGACTAAGATTGCAAGCTGAAGAGGAAAACCCTTAGGTGAAGGTATACTATGTATTCATTTTGATTTATTAATAAAAGTTGATGATTCCCATCTCATTCACTTATTCTATTTATCCTATTATGGTTGATACAATAATGTTTTATATGTTCCAATCTGCCCTCTATGAAAGGCAATATTTTCTTTGTTTGTTAGCGCTTTTGTGTAGGGATTTGGATCAAGGTGGCTAGGAGTGAGGTCTTTGTGTAGGAATTGGTCCTCTAACATTAGCTTGAGATCTAATAACCTTTACCAACTGCAAGGGTTGCAAGGGTTTCAAGTAAGCTTCTCTAAGTTTTCACACACTTACATAAATATTATAGAAACAAAATCATATCAATTATAAGAAGAAAAAGATATCCAACACAATTCTATTTAACATTATTAGCAACTTTTTTTTTACTAACCCACATCAATAAACTATCTATCTATCTATCTATATATATCTATATATATATATATATAAATATATATATATATAATATATATATATATATATATATATATAATATATATATATATATATATATATATATATTATCTTATATATAATATATATATATATATATATATATATATAGATTTATTTTTAACATTTTCCTATATTTAATAAAGATAAAGCTAAAATTACAATGGATAAATATATTTTGAGTAGATACGTACCATATAGCCTTATCTTTGTAACATGCTTTGACGATGGTTACATGGATTTCTCATTGATATATGGTTTTGAAAGCCTTTCATTGAATTTATGTTATATTTTCTTGCAACAATTTCCTTAGCCATTGGGATTTAGGCTGGGATGATTGACTTGTTGGAAGAATCACTGCACCTCCATGGAATCCGTCATTTCCACCATGGGGATCTTAGTTACTGGTTTGGAACGTTTACCAACACTTGTGTGTTTTAGTGTAATGGAAAACCTCTTCATGGTATCAGAGCCTGGAACCAAGTTCGATTCTCCCAAGTTGCGTTCGAGGGGGGTGTTGGAAGAATCACCGCACCTCTATGGAATCCGTAATTCCTGTTGGGCTATGTTATATTCTTTCCACGACTAGCCCCACGTAGTTAACTGGGGGGTTAGAAGGGGCAGAGCTCCCCTTCGTTCCACCGATTGCATAGCGGGGTGAGTCACAGGGGGTTTGAGGGGTGTAGGTAACTCCATTCAATGGGGTTCGGGGCAGCACCCCGAAAAATTTTGATTTTGGACTCTATATTAGGTTGGGAGGACCTACCTATGGTTTTTCGCACATGGTTTTGGACGCGATGGTTTTCGGTCCATGGTTTTGGACGTGATAGTTTTCGGTCCATGTTATTGGATGCCTCAGCATGTATAAATATGTATTGTAACATGGAAAAGGAACATAATAAAAAATCAAGCTGGTAGTCCCGGTTTTGGGATCTAGGGGAAAATCTCTGTGTATATGTGTTTTATGTGTTATGTTGTTGCATTGTTTAAGAATTCTCTTTGTTTTAGAATTCACATGCAGGTAATTTTCATACAATGTTAAAAGCTACAATTTCCACCCTAGGGATCCTAGGTAATCCCTAGCTAATTCATAATTTCCACCGTGGAGATCCTAGTTAATTACTGGTTTGGAACGTTTATCAACACATATAGGTTTTGGTGCAAGAAAAAACCTCTTTATTACCTACTTCATGTGGAGTTAAGACCTAGGTTATCACGATTGCTGCGGTTGCATCAATTTTAATAAAAAAGTGAAATGTTAACCCTAACATACCTAATGATAACATGCCTAACCTACGCAGACACAATGAAATTGTTTACAGTTATCGAAATCTAATCGAAGAGACATCGATGAGTTTGGTTGGCCTACGAAGTTAATTTTTAATGGAGGCAAAATGATATTCTGACCAACTGCTTGGACAGTTCCTTAACTACGTTAATGTACATGCATTTCCCTGTAAACGTTTGACAGAGACAGATGCTTGCAGATGAAGACTTTACTCCACAACGAGAATTGAGTAAAGCGCGAGCGGCAGGATGGTGCCCTGGAATGGCTTAAAGAAAAGACTCGGTCAACCATTTTGGCCCCTTTTTCGCCCCAAGTTAATACCGTCCACACATCGCACATGCATTGATTATAATTCTTTGTATTATACCTAAACCTAGGTGGCAGGGTGGTTCAACAGTGTCCAACCCTCCTCTCTATTGATTTTCTAATGTTAACAAAATCAAGCGTGATAAGGGTAACATATTTCTATTTGTCTCTCCTACTGTTACAAATTGTGGTCCATCTTCATTAGTACAAATTTTCTTTCCAAATAGCATCTCCATTGTTTTATTTATCATTCCATGGGTAACTGTCTGCAATCTCCAGGCTCGTTCATGAAGATGGATGAGAAAGGAAAAAGCATTAGGCTCAAACTGGTCATGTCAAAGCAACAACTAGGGGATTTATTGTTAGAAAACAGCTATATGAATGAAAAATCAGTGCAACAACTTCTGCATTGGGTTCCGTCAAGCGGAGGACGGTCTAATCATGAAGAATATGGAGGCAGAAACAAGTACAATTGTGGATGGAGGCCACCATTGCAGAGGTTCCAGAAATAAACTGAATAAGGATTTTATTTATTGCCATTTTTCAGCGATTCTACATCGTTCAAGATGAGGCTGTGTATGCAGATTTTACATCTCTCAATAGATGTGCTCTATTTGAGAGTAGAATTGATTTCCATTTTTTTTAATATTCTTCTTTATCTAATCTATAAATCCAGGGTTTCCCAACCATGTCTCCACTTTTTTCTTTGCATTACACATTTTCAACATTACAACTGACACATAAATATCAAGGTATTTTTAATTTATATAACTGTACTGTACAAAATTGTAATCCTATAATCCAGATAAAAGAAATAGATCATAATATTGGATAACATTTTTCTCTCATGTCACTAGAACTTGCGATTACATAAACATGTTTCCTTCACTTTTGGAGATGCCCATAAAAGTTTTCATACTTATTACTGCCATATGTAATACGAAAGGAGGTTGATAATATTGAGCAAGAAAACAAAGTATCCCTTCATATCGCATGTTTCCTTGCCTCCCTAATCGCCATAATATTGTAAATTCCGAATCGAATTCTGTTGATCGTACTTTGCGTTCTTGTTATACAACAAACCATTGGCATGCTCCACGTTATGTTAAGGAAAACAACTTGCAGAAAGCTATATATGTGTGAAGTGTAATTTGGTTGGTTTACGTGGAATTTAATAACATGAAATATATTTGAGTTTTCGTTATTAATTTTTATTTATGTCTAGGATTGTTTTACAGTTTTTGTATTATTTGGTAGTGTTTTTGCAATTTTAATCAAAGTTTTAGAAAATTTCTTAATATTTATATTTTTGCATAAATTCAAGAGTAATTTTTTAATTGTCAGCGAAACCTATTTTTAATTTTCAATTGGCTCATAGAGTTTTGATATGACATATTATATATTTTAGTTCATGGAGGACATATTATTTTCAATATTTGTCACTGCTTGAAAATTCATTTTAAGAGTAAAATAAAACTAGTTTGTTTGTGGTCATTCCATTGGTGAGTGCACTATCACTGTATGTCAGTGATGTGGTTGCAGGTTCTTTGCACAGGCTCAATTATACTAGAATTGATGTTGTTGCATTCATGTGGTTGCAGGTTCTTTGCACATGCCTAGGAGGAGGTGGATGGGTGAAGGACTAAACAAATCTCTAATTATTATTATTATGTTTTCTTGTGCAAATGGTCCTTTACATAGGCGATAGTGCTTTGACATTGATAGTGTTTTGTTGTTGCTTTGCTCAATGATGCCGGAATTGATGTGGTTTAAGGTTCTTTGGATGGGAGGGGAAGGTGAGGCTGAACAAATTTTGAATTAATATTATTATGTTTTTTTTGTGTGGAGCTTTTACTATGTGGGGAGCAAGGTCCTTTGCATAAGCGAGGGTGCTCTAACATTGACACTATGGTTGAAAGTGAAGTTTTACTGTGTGGATAATAGAGTGATTTGAGATCTTAGATGTTAATTCGTGACTTAGATGCCTTATCTCTTTCGAATTTGTTAATGTTACTCTTTACATTCATCGCTTGTCCTGTCATTTCTCCTTTCATGTTAATAGATATGTCGTCGGGACTTTGGCATATGATCTATGTTTGGTGCATGTAATAGCCTCTTAGAATGGCGTTGCCTTATCTCTTTTGACTTTGTTAAGCATATGATCTATGTTTGGTGCATCTGATGGCCTCTTAGAATGGTGTTGCCTTATCTCTTTCGACTTTGTTAATGCTACTGTTTACATTGATCGCTTGTCCTCTCATTTTTCCTTTCATGTTACTAGATATGTTACAGGAACTTTGGCATATGATTTATGTTTGGTGCATGTGATAGCCTCTTAGAATGACATATCCCAGGAGAACAAATTACCATTGGGCTACAAATTCTCTTGTTGTTTGTTGCAACAATTATCGTATCCATTGGCCTATAAAAGCTACTTGTATTATGAAATATTAAATAAACTATGTTTTCAATCTATGTGAGGAAGAAGTGTTATCAAATAAAATGAATTTGTGAACCATATTATGTGTGAGACAATTGATTTGTAATTTGTGTCATGAAAAGTTTGGTCTATGTGTGCAAAACTAAATAATCTATGAAATGCCCCAAGCTTTCCTTACAGTGTGGAGAGTGGATAATATGCCAGAGATAGAGGGCGAAAATATGACTTTATTCTGTTAGCACCTAAATCTGCCTTAGGCTGAAGGAAGGCAAAATTCAGGGTAACCACAAACCATGCTCAGTCTGGTAGCTAGCCCTACCAGAACAGGAGAGGGCTCTCTCCGTGTCACACTCAGTGAATAATCAAAACAATATGGTCTGAGATGACTTGCAGTGAAATATTGATTTTATGCTAGTAAATAAATATGGATACAAGAACCAATTGTTTATAAATAACTGAGTTTCTGGGATGTATGGGACCAATGAACAGTAATGAGCAGAGAATTTAACACAAAGGCACAGATTACTTCGTGAGGCAAGACAGGCGGAAAGTCTAGCAATTAAATTTGAAATAGTGCGGAATGGAAAGATTGTTTAGGAGAGTGAAAAGGGCATAAACACATGAATCCTTTTCAACAGAAGAAGAACACAGAACATGAAACTTTCCCATAGGCAGAGCAATAAACATGAATTCTACCTTATCTTACTTAGAAAATTTCACTGAAATGAATATGAATGAACTGTGAAAGATAACGAAATACATATGAAACATAAAGAGAACACATTTTCTACATTCACACCACATGAATCTCATGAAATAGAGACACTACCTTTCATTAATTCTCTGTCAAAATATACAATGAAGAACTGAGTTTCTCTCCCACAGTCTCCCAGAAATTACAACCGACCCTTTGCAAATGGTTTTGCATAAAATAAATATACTATGCCATTGGGAAATAGAATGACCCAGAGTTGCGGAGTTTTCCAAATCATTACAAAATGGAAATGGAAAGCCAACCATTAGTGACAAGTGCAGCGTTACAAAAATGACAAATTGCTTGGGTGACTGTTCACCTTCCTTTGCCACTTGGATAGGAGCCCACCTTTAGCACAAATACTTTTTAAACATTGCCTTAGTTGTCAAGAAAAATATAGTGTAAATGAGCGGGCCCACTTGGATAAAGTCGTGAATCGAAATTTCACGGAGCGGAAGTGATTTTGGCCTTTGGGTCTACATGCGCTACACCCAAATCTATATGCGTAGCGCCACTTTGGAGGCAATTTTGAGGTACTTTCCAAAGTCCAAATTGTGCCCAAGTGTGCTTGTTAGAAATCCCTACCTGTCTACTTTCTAAACCAAGTGGAATTTCTGAATTTGGTGCTCATTTTCCCCTCCCAAACATCAATCTCCCAAGACTGCTTCCTGTGTGTCAAAATAGGGGCAGAGAGGTCATTTTTTGAGTGCTTTTGACCTCCTGGGGACTCAAAACTTGCCCAAACTTCTTGGCCATGCACCAGCAGTTATGATTTTTCATGCTGAATCGAAAAATACAAACCATTTCTGATTTGGAGCTCCCAATCCTAAGCGCTGCGCTAGTGGCGCGACGCACAAGGAGAAAAACCCTGTTTTGAGCCCAAAAATTTGTCAAGTGATCAAAATTTCTCCAATTTTTTTGAAATTTGGGCTGGAGATCCCCTATGAAGTGCTATGATGGGCCACAGAGGCTTCAACCAAGATTCAGAGCCGATCTTATTCTTTTTTCCTCTTTTGTCTCTTTGTCGCTCTCCCCAATTTTGCCTTCAGACTCCTTATCCGAGCCTTTGAACTCATGTTTTGTGCCCTGTAGTGATAAACCATCTGCCTCAATATGGTTTTTTCCTTGTCAGCCTTTTCTAACAATCTCTCAAGGTGGATGTTGATACGCTCAAGCCAAGACTCTCAATCATTGTTAATCTCTTGCTCTAGTGGAGTGAGCTCAATCCTCCTATGTTGGGCAGCTTGGCGATTCTCACAGATGTTTTGCAGCTCCATGATCTCATGCTGATCCTCGAGTTATTTGTTCCTCTACTCCAAATACCTGATAATCCACTTAGCCCTCTCCAAATTGAGTGACAAGTCTTGGATCTCTGTTTGCTGCTCCTGAATGGTCCTCCTAAGTTTGGCACTCTCCATATCTGTATCATCATCATGAATGAGGATGAAGTCAGCCTCTCGTTCACCTAATGGCCCCTCGTCATGCATGGGCTTCTTGCCCCTATCCTGTACCTGTGTTGCCGATGTCAGAAGCGAGGCCCCTTCCACCCCGGGTGGAGATAACACTCGCTTTGCTGCTGCAAACAAATGTCTACTACCTCTCTGATATGTGATGAATACCGGCATAGTAGCGGTCTGACTGATGTTTGAAACATGCTACTGCAAGAGGATAAGCCCAATAGCTCTGTGAGTGTAGTGGGCTCCTCTCAGATTTGTTTTCCTCTCTTATATGGTCTTCTCGGTGCATGAATTTCTTGGGAGGAATCACTCACTATTTCCTCATCCCTTTCATAAGATAAATCAGTTTCCATATTTGCCATTGTTTGATGTTTAATGATGAGTATGAATAGATTTTATATCAAGAATAGTTGTTTGGTATTTGACGAATGGAATTGATGAGTGGGATTGTGAATGAGGGATTTTGTGCTGACTATAGGGTTATAAGGGAGTGATATGGTTTGGGGAAGGAGGATTACGGTTTAGGGTAATAATGGGAATTTGTTGTTAGGGTTTAGGATTTTGGGGATAGGGGGGTAGGATGAATGTGAATGAGAGAGGGGTAACGGATATGAAATGAGGGGAGTGTAGTGGAGGAATGTGAAAATGATTGCAGGGAGTAAACAACAACAATGACAAATTTTGAAAACCCTAGATAGTTTTTCAATACACTGTGCAACAAACTAGGGTTTGTCTTTTCACCTATTTACACACCTTCAAGGAGGATGAAAACTCTTGCAATGGAACTTAGGGATGATTTAGTTACTTGGAAGAATGAATTATTTTCAATTTGGAGGAATATTTCAATGAAATTCAGGCCTTTTAGCCCTGTGAGCCGCGCCAGTGTAAATTTACACTGGAAAATTTCTCCCAGTGCGCCGCGCTACCTCTGTGCGTCGTGCCTTTTTGCAGGAGCCTTTTGGAGGCCTTCCTGGTGTCCAAAGTGAGTGCAGGATAGCTCGTGGGAAATATCTTTGAGTATACTTTCCAACCCCACCAGAATGTTTCAATTTGGAGTTCATTTTCCTTGTCAAAAATCAAATCTCCCAACACTGGTCAAAATGTGCCAAATGAGGCTACCTCAAGGCAGAGTGTTGTTGCAGTCAACCTTTGAAGGTGTTTCACAATTCCAAATTGAGTGCATGATAGCTCATGGGAAAGATATTTGTGTCTAGTTATCAGTTTATGCATCAAGCAAGTCATTTGGCTAACCAAGCTAGGAGAAAACTTGATTTTCCAAAGGTTACTTTAGAGGTGTATCAATTCTCCTGAGGTAATTGTATTGTTTACATTTCTCTAAAACCATGACACCTGTGTAAAAAGTGAAGGAGGTTTTTCTTCCTTGGCCTATTGTGGATGGAAACCTCTCTCAGTTTTCCAAAATTCATCTTCTCTTGCTCAAAAATATCATTTGAGTGAATTATTGGACCTTCCTTTGGCCTGCAAGTATTTTTGAAGCATTTTGAGAACAACAATTTGCAAACCCTAGACCTAATGACTGAAATGAGTCTTTTCCATTAAATATCAAACATTGAATGTCATGGATTTTAATAACTTTGACGAAAAGACCTAAGCCAGCAGGTACAAGACATGAGGGGAAGGAATTGACAAGACCCTTTCGTCAGATTATGGCATGCCTCTAGCGGAATGCAGCTGAGTGAATGGAGTGAGACACCTAAAAATGAGATGCAGAAAGATTTTTGATCTCTGACGAAGGACTGACAAGACCGACTCTAACATTGGCTCCAATGGGGGATGGTAGCTCCAACTCCTTGGAGGTGCCAAGAACTGCAGATCTTTGGGTGAGCAGACAGTGCCTTCGTCCATTGGGCTATGGAGTCATTATTTTGACAAACAACGCAAGACTTTGACACATTTATTAACTGGAAATTGACTTAAACTGACATTAATTATGAAACCAACATGACTAAAAAAAATTGACTCAATGGAAAAGGAAATGACTCATGACTGACTTAACTAAAACAAGAACAGACAAAACATATTCAATAGAAGCAGTCCATCAAGATTCGAGGGTTTCAAATTATGATGACAGCCACCTGCATACTAATGCAATATGTACAATCATGTGTAATGTGTCTTCCAATATAACCAATCAAGCAAATGCCTTCTTGATTGATTCCCCTGATAAGACCTACTAGTCAATAACAGTTCCTGGTAACTGGACTTCCAAAAACATAATTGACCATGATCTCCTTCATCACTGAATACTGCAATAATCACCTTCATTGCTGACTGCAACAAATCTTCCATTGGATCCTGAAAAACATGATTATTGACCTCTTGTTGGAAAAACAAGGTATTTTTTTCTCTTGATTCTGGTCTTTCTTCATAAATAAGAGTATGTTCTGTGTCTTCAAAAAATTATGAACAAGTGGATGAACAAATCTCCTTTTCAAAGAACATTTCAAAACATGAGACATATGAGGAGGAATCTCAAAGGGAATCCTGAATGGTCTAATCTTTTGAAGTCTGAATATATGGTAGGTCATCTTCATACGATATGATAGCTAGATTCTCATTACATTCATCACATTCATCAATCATGTGAAAAGAAATTTCAGATGTTTCGTGAAAAATAAAAATAACATTTCTATCATATACCATAAATTCATCCAGAGGAACTTTTTCGCTTACTTGAGCAAAGATCCCATCTTGCTGTTCATGAGCTGACTAGATTACCTCTTCATGAAGACTGTGTTCTGATGACATGAGAACATTTGGATCCAAAACTCTATCTTCTTCATCCCAGATGATTTCAGCAGCAGAGTTCTCTTTCATGGGACTTAGTAAAAGGTTTTCTTGGTCATCACAATATGAATCTACTTCTGAAATGGCTATCTTAACATTGTCACATTCTGAATTTGAAACTTGATTTCTCTGCATGTTGTCTTCTTCTATGGACAGATCTGAAATGACACTTTTCTTTCATCACTTTCAGCCCTGTGGAACTCTTTAACCTGCTGATCTATTTCATGTAATTCATGTTGACTGTAAAGATGCAAAATTCCTTCATTTTCCACCGTACAAAGATCTTGATTCTGCTGCGAAGTTTCCTGAGCATCTTGATGGGACTCCTCTAGTTTCTCTTCATGTTGCTGAAATGGATTCTCGTACAAGGCTTCCATGATCTCATCATCCATAAAATTATCATCCTCATAGTATTTTTCAAGGATTTCAATAAAAGTAGAAGCATGTTTGCAACAATCATGAACTAGATTTAATGATGGATAAGAGTCTTTATATCTTTCAATGAATAGGGCATGAAAATCCTTTAGATAGTAAATACAAGCAGTGGGCAAAATTTCATACCAAGATTGGGCTTCACCTTCTACAGTGGTCAGGAATATCTTCATTAAGCAATCTTCAGGAAAATCAACATTCAACTTGTGAATATGCATGTGAAATCGAACTAGATGTAAAGCAGCGTCCTTCTTACCATCATCTTTAAACGTAGGCAAATTCCTTGACCAATCTACTTTCAGAATCTTATTTGGAAATCCAAGAATGTGATCTCGGCTCATGGGAGCGTATCTTCTTGCAATCCGCTCCATTTTAAGAAATCTCAAAGCTACTGATCCCTCTGCAGTGGAGTCACCATGAAACACCAGTTGCTGGATTCTTCAATGAAAGGAGT
The DNA here is from genome assembly GCA_000404065.3 of Pinus taeda. NCBI lineage: Eukaryota > Viridiplantae > Streptophyta > Pinopsida > Pinales > Pinaceae > Pinus > Pinus taeda. Next base: position 251,581 of record APFE030792772.1, read on the forward strand.
CGCCAGGTGAATGATTTCAGTCGTCTTCTTATGTCTGATCATTGTTCACCATCAACCATCAGATCTAAGCTTGATAGATGTACTGGGGAAAAACAATCTTCAAGCAAACCATTTTGTTCCCTAGTGGAGTCACCACTATGTTAGCACCTAAATCTGCCTTAGGCTGAAGGAAGGAAAAATTTAGGGTAACCACAAACCACGCTCGGTCTGGTAGCTAGCCCTACCAGAACAGGAGAGGGCTCTCTATGTGTCACGCTCAGTGAATAATCAAAACGATATGGTCTGAGATGAATTGCAGTGAAATATTGATTTTAGGCTAGTAAATAAATATGGATACAAGAAGCAATTGTTTACAAATGACTGAGTTTCTGGGATTTATGGGACCAACGAACAACAATGAGCAGAGAATTTAACACAAAGGCACAGATTACTTCATGAGGCAAGACAGGCAGAAAGTCTAGCAATTAAATTTGAAATAGTGTAGAATGAAAAGATTGTTTAGGAGAGTGAAAAGGGCATAAACACATGAATCCTTTTCAACAGAAGAAGAACAGAGAACGTGAAACTTTCCCACAGGCAGAGCAATAAACATGAATTCTACCTTATCTTACTTAGAAAATTTCACTGAAATGGATATGAATGAACTGTGAAACATAACGAAATACATATGAAACATAAAGAGAACACATTTGCTACACTCACACCACATGAATCTCATGAACCAGAGCCACTGCCTTTCATTAATTCTCTGTCAAAATATACAATGAAGAACTGAGTTTCTCTCCCACAGTCTCCCTGAAATTAAAACCCACCCTTTGCAAATGGTTTTGCATACAATAAATAGACTATGCCATTGGGAAATAGAACGACCCAGAGTCGGGGAGTTTTTCAAATCATTACAAAATGGAAATGGAAAGCCAACCATTAGTGACAGGTGTAGCATTACAAAAATGACAAATTGCTTGGGTGACTGTTCGCCTTCCTTTGCCACTTGGATAGGAGCCCACCTTTAGTGAAAATACTTTTTAAACATTGCCATAGTTTTTGAGAAAAATATAGTGTAAATGATCGGGCCCACTTGGAGAAAGTCGCGAAACGAAATTTCACGTAGCGGAAGTGATTTTTGCCTTTGGGTCTATATGCGCCGCGCCCAAATATATATGCATCGTGCCACTTTGGAGGTGATTTTGAGGTACTTTCCGAAGTCTAAATTGTGCTTAAGTGTTCTTGTTAGAAAGCCCTACCTGTCTACTTTCCAACCCAAGAGGAATTTTGGAATTTGGTGCTCATTTTCCCCTCCAAAACTTCAATCTCCCAATACTGCTCCCTGTGTGTCAAAATAGGGGCAGAGAGGTCATTTTTTGAGTGTTTTTGACCTCTTGGGGACTCAAAACTTTCCCAAACTTCTTGGCCATGCACCATAAGTCATGATGTTTCATGTTAAATCCAAAAATGCAAACCATTTGTGATTTGGAGCTCCCAATCCTAAGCGTTGTGCCAGTGGCGCAGCGCACAAGCAGAAAAACCCTATTTTGTGCCCAAAAATTTGTCAAGTGACCAAAATTTCCCCAAATTTTTTGAAATTTGGGCAAGAGATCCCCTATTAAGTTCTATGCTGGGCCACAAAGGCTTCAGCCAAGATTCGGAACCGATCTTGTTCTTTTTGCCTCTTTTGTCTCTTTATCGCTCTCCCCAATTTCGCCTTCAAACTCCTTATCTGAGCCTTTGAACTCATGTTCCGTGCCCTGTAGTGAGAAACCATCTGCCTCAATATGGTTTTGTCCTTGTCAGACTTCTCTAACATTCTCTCAAGGTCGATGTTGATACGCTCAAGCCAAGACTCTCGGTCATTGTTAATCTCTTGCTCTAATGTAGTGAGCTCCATCCTCCTATGTCGGGCAGCTTGGCGATTCTCACAGATGTTTTGCAGCTCCATTATCTCATGCTGGTCCTCGAGCTGTTTGTTCCTATGCTCCAAGTACTTGATAATCCACTTAACCCTCTACAAATTGAGTGACAAGTCTTGGATCTCCGTTTGCTGCTCCTCGATGGTCCTCCTAAGTTTGGCACTCTCCATATCTGTATCATCATCACGAATGAGGATGAAGTCGGCCTCTCGTTCACCTGATGGCCCCTTGTCGTGCATGGGCCTTTTGCCCCTGTCCTGTACCTGTGTTTCTGATGTCAGAAGCGAGGCCCCTTCCACCCCGGGTGGAGATAACACTCGCTTTGCTACTGCAAACAAATGTCTACTGCCTCTCTGATATGTGATGAATACTGACATAGTAGCAGTCTGACTGATGTTTGAAACATGCTACTGCAAGAGGATAAGCCAATAGCTCTGTGAGTGTAGTGGGCTCCTCTTAGATGTGTTTTCCTCCCTTATGTGGTCTTCTCGGTGCACGAATTTCTTGGGAGGAATCACTCACTATTTCCTCATCCCTTTCATAAGATAAATCAGTTTCCATATTTGCCATTGTTTGATGTTCAATGATGAGTATGAATAGATTTTATATCAAGAATAGGTGTTTGGTATTTGACGAATGGAATTGATGAGTGGGACTGTGAATGAGGGATTTTGTGCTGACTATAGGGTTATAAGGGAGTGATATGGTTTGGGGAATGAGGATTACGGTTTAGGGTAATAATGGGAATTTGTTTTTAGGGTTTAGGATCTTGGGGATAGGGGGTAGGATGAATGTGAATGAGAGAGGGGTAAGGGATATGAAATGAGGGGAGTGTAGTGGAGGAATGTGAAAATTATTAGAGGGAGAAAACAACAACAATGACAACTTTTGAAAACCCTAGATAGTTTTTCAGTACACTATGCAACAAACTAGGGTTTGTCTTTTCACCTATTTACACACCATCAAGGAGGATGAAAACTCTTGCAATGGCACTTAGGGATGATTTACTAACTTGGAAGAATGAAGTATTTTCAATTTGGAGGAAGATTTCAATGAAATTCAGGCCTTTTATCCCTGTGCGCCGCGCCTCCCATGTGCGCTGCGCCAGTGTAAATTTACACTGGAAAATTTCTCCCAGTGCGTTGTGCTCCCTCTGCGCGCTGCGCCTTTTTGCATGAGCCTTTTGGAGGACTTCCCGCTGTCCAAATTAGGTGTAGGATAGCTCATTGGAAAGGTATTTGAGTCTGATTTCCAACTCGAGTCGAATTTCTCAATTTGGAGTTCATTTTACCTATCAAAGTTCAAATCTTCCAAGACTGGTCAAAATGTGCCAAATGAGGCTTCCTCAAGGCGGAGTGTTGTTGCAGTAAACTTTTGAAGGTGTTCCGCAACTCCAAATTGAGCTCATGATAGCTCATTGGAAATATCTTTGTGTCTAGCTATCATTTTACTCATCAAGCAAGTCATTTGGCTAATCTAGCTAGGAGAAAACTTGATTTTCCCAAGGTCACTTTAGATGTGCATCAATTCTCCCGAGGCAATTGTATTTTTGACATTTCTCTAAAACCATGACACCTGTGTAAAAGGTGAAGGAGGTTTTTCTTCCTTGGCCTATTGTGGACAAAAATTTCTCTCAGTTTTCCAAAATTCATCTTTTCTTGCTCAGAAACATCATTTGAGTGAATTATTGGACCTTCCTTTGGCCTGCAAGTATTATTGAAGCATTTTGAGAACAACAATTTGCAAACCCTAGACCTAATGACTGAAATGAGTCTTGTCCATTAAAGATCAAACATTGAATTCATGGATTTTAATAACTTTGATGAAAATACCTAAGCCAACAAGTATAAGACATGAGGGGAATGACAAGACCGACTCTAACATATTATATAGAGACATAATTAATTTTAAGCTATTTTCTATTTAATTTTTTACAGATGTAGTTGTGCGGAGGGTGAAAAGATGACTTTATTCTATAAAGGCAAAATTATTTTAAAGCTATTTTCTAATTTTTTTTTTTTTTACAGATGTAGCTGTACGCAGCAATAGTTGCATAAAACTATGAATATGTGTGGGATGAAAGTTGTGTGGAGGATGAGGTATGTGTGGGATGAAGGTTGTGTGGAGCTAAGATATGAGGAGGATGGAGTATGTGCGAGAGAACAAGAGTAAAAATATGAAAATAAGATATGTGAAGGACATGGTATGTGTGAGAGAATGGGGTGCAAAATTAGTTTATTCTGTAAAAATGAAATTGATTTTAATTGTTTTCCATTTAAAAATTTTACAAATGAAGTTGTGTGGAAGAAAAATTGCACAAACTTGTGAATATGTGAAGAATGAAATATGCGTGGAAGGATTTTTTTAATTTTAATGCATTTTAACTCTTTTGTAATCAGTGCAATGCAATCTAACAGACCATATTTATTGCTATGGTTATCTCTTTGTAATTAGGCATATTTCATTTTTCTTATTAGTATATTATGTGGAGTGTGGGGGTCCACATAATGAATACTTGAAATCTTTGTTCGCACTCTAGCACAAGACCAAATATATTTTCTTATTAATGCAAGTGTAGAGGCCTGCATAATGAAAGTTGGAAATCTTCTTTCGCACAATGAATTTCCTTTGTAGTCTTGAACATACGCATTTGTGTTATTTTGAAAGTATACATTAGTGTTATTATCTTAATGCTTTGAAAAATTTGATATTTTAATGCTTGTGTGGATTTCACGTTTCATATATGTTTCAGTAAATTGACCAAAGGCATCAGTAGGTGCATAGTTGGTGAATTGAATGCTAAGAAGATTGGTTTCTACCAATAGTGGTATTTTCTATTAATCAAAAGACAAACATCAACATGATAAAAAACCTAGATAGCAACTTTATCTATGTAATGTGTCTCAGACGCAAAATAATAGCAGGTGGTGATTTGTAGGGAAATGAGTCTACAAGAATTTTAAATAGCTAAAAAACACTCTTTTCAGTGATACAAATAACTCATTTTGTCGATTACATTTGTTGAATAGAAAAATGTGTAACACTTGCTCTTTTCATTATATTACATTCACAATGTTGCGCTCTTGCACATAAATTTCCCTTTATTGAATTTGCTTGGAACATATGTCCTTGCTTCTTATGTTTGTGAATTAAATATTAATGATGGGAGAAAAATTGGGACGATAGAAAGATATGGATGCTAACTTTATCTCTAATATAGGGATTTCGTGACATATGTTGCAAAACTTTGACAGGTGGTGATTTACAACAAAACAATTGATAAGCAATTGAAATCATCAGTGGAGAAAAGAAAGAAGCTATTTTCTCATATTGATAGGATCCTTTTCTAATTGATTACATATTTTGAATTACGGATCATGTAATGTTTTCTATTTGTGAATTGTGTTTAAAAGCTTGGAGTAATATGCAAGCTTCTGTTGCCATACATAAATTTTTATCTTTGAAACTAAGGTTGCATAAATCACATCCTTGGGTTCAATAGTATCTCAATGGTATCTCTATTAATTCGTGGTTACTAGTAGTAGTGCATAAATATATAAGCTCTATAATATTGCAAGCTTTTAAATCGATTCACCTTTGGTGGTTTTGTATTTGCATTTGAAAGTTTCTTAGCTAAGTATCATGATCACAGGTAGTTCGAACTTATTGTATATGGTAAATTCTTATTTGTTATTATTGTAGCCACTGCAACACCCTCCAAAATTATGGCCTACATCCAATTTCAGATCCTCCTTTGAGAGTTTTTCTTGATGACTGCACCCACTCAGGTTCACTGCATGAGCTTGTGTGAGTCTTTGCACGCACCTTGCTTGATCATTCCACTGACAAGTTTTTCATGTTGATGTCAATGTCATGCTTGTGACCATGCTCTAGTCATACACAAGGTCTTCACTTTGTGTGGACATGTTGTGTCTGCTATGTAAACATCCATCACGCTCATACACAGAGTCATATACACTGTCGTGCAAGCGTCATCGTGGTTGTCCATTGATCAATCACAAGTGTCGCGGTTGTCGCTCACACCGTCGGTTAGTCATGTTGAGCATGTGTGTTTGGATGGTTTGAGTCGTCTCATTGTCAAGTCATGTAAGTGTGTGTTTGCAAGATCACATATTCACCTTTTCACTCGTTCACACACAGTCATTTTTTTGAAGTTCTGATGACCGGATTCCCCTTCAATAGCCATACCTTCACCCTGCTATTGACTCAATTGATTGTCATCTAGAACAACATAGAATCACTAAGAAAGGCATTTCAAGCTACATCGACCGCAACTAGCAATCAACCATCATACGCATCAACTAGAGAATTTAGCCCACGAGTCACCCTAGGACTGATTGCCCTAAAAAATTGTGCAGAGGTTGCAGACCTTGCCCGCTTCGTTGACTGAGAAAATTGAATAGACAGGTTGGACAGACACCTAGTGCCTATCCTTGTCTCGCTCTGAAAATTGTGTAGTTTTTCAAGCCAGCCCTCCAATCAGCCAACAGATAGCTCACCTGGAAAACTGCGCAGTTTTCGTGAGCAAGCCCTTTTCTACCTAGTAGTCTGCTCAGCTCAAAAACTGTGCAGAGGTGATCAACAAGCCAACCTCCCAGTATCATCACAGTTTTTCCTGCCAGTAGTTCCCAGCAGTTGACTACCATTTCCCTCCAGGAATTATGGAGTTTTTGCTAACAAGCTCCAATAGCTGATTACCGTTTCCCTCCAGGAATTGCATAGTTTTTGCTAGTAATGTCCTAGCAGCTCACTGCCAGTTTCCTCCAGGAATTGCGTAGTTTTTATTGCCAAGGTCCCAGCAGCCAGCTACGAGTTCCCTCTAGGAATTGTGAAAATTTTTCCGCCAAGATCCTACTGCATGTTCCTTCCAAAAATTATGCAAATTTTGTTTGGCCAGTCTTCCTGTAGCCTAGATTGCTCCTCTAAAAAATTGTGTACTTTTGTCGTCCAACTGAGCTAGACCCCCTGGACAGTCACTGTCGATCCGGATTGCCCATATCCATCACCCAGTGACTTCTGCGCAATTTTCACCAGCAGTGCATGGAGCCTCCATCCCACCTCGCAACTCGCAAGCTTATCTCCTCTCCTGGTCACCTATAGACTAGGAGGTTTGTGGATTTGATTTCATCTTGTCATGAGCGACTGCAGATATAGGTACACAAACAAACATGGCATGATGATAGATGGGATGAGCAAAGGGAGTACAAGTAGAAGGACATGCTCACCGATAGACGAACAAATGATGTAGGGAAAGAGATGTGCTCATGAACAGACAATCATGCAAAGATGTGTTTGGGGATAGACGAATGAGTGAACATGCAAGATGTGTTCACAGACGAATGGATGAACATGCTATTTTCATGAACGGGCGAACCTGTCAAGCATGCAAACATGCAACCAAGGAGCAGGGTGCAAATGCAACATCAAGTGAACCTAGTGACGATCGAAGACTCCGCACACTTTTCCATGTGGAGGTGAAGTTATGACACCCCAAGAGGACATCCATTACCTAGCAACATTGTAGCTCAACATGCACACTAGTAGCAACACAAATGTACCAGCACTATCATGTTGAGTCTTGTCATGATTCATGTCATCCACATCTCTATTGTGGGCCATAATATCAATGAATGTAATGTAACATGGAAGTCTAAGAGATCCACTTGTCATATGAAGAGTCATGTAAAATCAAAATGTCATGGAAGTCAAATAGTTATGAGGGAAGTCGAACAACCACAAGGATCAGTTTCACCCTTGGTTATAAATGCCCCCTTATATGTACATTCAAATGAATTTTCACCTAGACTCCTCCCACATATCCTTGAGAGTGTGTAATATTTTCCTTGAGGAGTAAGTAGTGGCTCCAATGCCCTGCCCACGGGGTTAGTGATGTATGGTGTAACGATGTGTTTTGGAACTTTTGCTTAATTCAAAATCCTCCAAACTGGCCAATACGTTTCCACACATGTATTCTAATTGTTGTACTACTGATATTGAACACTCGTAATGCATGTTTCTTTAACATGTGTTTAACACTTGAACTCATTCAATTGTTGTAATACATATATATTAATGAAAATGTGTTGTATGAGCTATTAACATTATCATGCCCATGTTGGTTATCTCCCAGGACATCAGACAAACCTTTCACGTAAAATTGCTATAACAATCATCACACTCGCGTAAAGTCCTCCGCTATGTGTTGTACGTGATATCTTTCCTTATGTGTTGTGGTTGTCGCATCCATGTGGACTACTCTTCTGGAAGTTGTGCACGTCTTGTTGTGTTGTGTGTTTCTAATAAAGTTGGGGCTTCATCCTATCTGACTTGGGACTCACTCCCATCCTCTCCCTCTATAGTGAAAGAACCATTGACACAAGTAACACTAGTAATAACCACGCACACAAACCTCACTACTCGAAAACGAAGAAGACCACTCTCATGTGATGAAAAGCAAGAGCTGAGGCAAATCTTTAAGATAATGGCAACCGGGTCATCATATCGAATGGGACTCCCACACCAAATGGTGTGAAGTCTAGTTGGGACTTCATACTGGGGTGATCCCCTGAATGTTGGCGGGTCCATCATCGTCAACATTTATGGCACTAGAAGGAGGCCCACTAGTTGTATATGGTTGAACATCCTCTCACACTTACTCATCTACCATCTGGTCAAGGCAGTAACTCACACTCCATCTCACCTACGCGTGACTTTACAGTTGGTTGATTCTCACCTATCAGGACTGAACACGAAATTCCATATCATCACCTTTGCTCTATTTATCCCACCAATTTCCACTTCACGAATGAGGTCAGACTGATCCTAGGCATAGAACATCTTCCATATGCATCAAGGGAGCCAAAAGCCACTCCCACAGGGGTTGTTGTATCATCAGTCCAATAAGAAGTTCTTGACACACTTGAAAGTCTGTTAGAATCTATTGAAGATGGAGAGGAACCCCGAGTCTTCTAATAGGGGGAATGAGACAACCTTTTGATCTTAGGATCAGACACTGGTATAGGAGGCAGAGGGGAAGGAAACGAAGGAGGAAAAGGTGGAGCCATCAGATTCTCAAAGAGACGAGGAGGGTGATGAAGAAGAAGAGATGGCTAGCCAAAATCTAGAATGGATGACTTAAGGACCATTGGTTGTCCCAGGTGCTTTTCACAAGATGCCAAATCAAGTTCAAAGAATGAACATCAAGTTCAACCTTGACAATGCAATGAAGGCAGAAGATCATTTGGACAACTTCTACCTATAGTTGCAGACCCTTGAGGTATGGTATGATGACATAACATGTAGATTGTTTCCATGTACCTTGGATGGTTGCATAGCTACATGGTATGACAGCCTTCCAACCAACTCCATACAGAATTGGGGTGCATTCAAACACATGTTTCTTGAAAAGTTTGCTGATGACAAGACCTCAGCCATGCTACTCAAAGAATTGGGAAGCTTGAACATGGAGGGGAAGGAAAAGGTAAAATATTTCAATCAAAGGTTTACACGCATATTGAACAAGTTTGCAGCAGACACCAAACATCATGACTCCATCACTATTGATTGCTACACACCCGCACTGCTGACCAGCATTGTAGAGTTCGCCAAGCAAGCTGCGAAACCAAATCTATTGGAAAAATGTGAAGATGCTATTGTTCTTGAGAAAGGTCTATGTGCGATTGGAGTCATCAAGGATGACGAACTAGAGAAGGACTCCAAGGACGTGAGTAATAAGTCCCAGGCGGTGGCAAGTAGAGGTAGAGATAAAGAAACAAATGATATTGAAACCCTCACTTGCCTCATTAAGAACTTGACAACAAAAGTGTTCGAGCTTAAACAACAAAAAATGACATATCTGCAAGTAGCCATCTGCCCAAACAAAGATAAGGAAGCATGTCATCAGGTAGCAACCAATACCCTGCAAAAATTGCGAGGAGCTCTGTGATCCACCTTGATTAGTGTGCAAATTATGAATTCTTCTCATTCCACGAGGAACATCAGCCAGAGTACTCCTGTTCAGACTAGAAGTGAGTCGCAATCTCTATATGTAGTCATACATTTGACACAGAAAACAATATGCAGGAATAGTCAGAAGACAAAGATAATGATGAAGATGCTACACTTAATGAAGCATCAAGTTTTGGGGATGTGGTGAACATGTATTAGTGCTCACAAGAAGCATCGAAGGTGAATAGTAAGGAACAACCCCTAAAGCAAAAAGACCATTACAATCTTAGGAGTAAAGGGGCTCCCCTTACACTTGGGGAAGCACAATAAAAGATGAGATTGTTGTTTAGGAAGGCTGATACACCAACCGCCCCGAAGAAGAAACACAAAGAAAGTTGGGGAAGACGTCAACAAAAAAGAGTATGTCCATGAGCAACAAACTACAGAACACTCCGCCTGATAAAATGAACATCAATCTTACCTCAGACACCTTAGTGAGTCTACCACCTCTGGACTACAACAATTTAGATGACGTGAAGAAAAATCATGGAAACATAATTTTGTTAGAGTTACCTATGATATAGAGTCAGTGAGACATCTTGTTGCATGCATTGTGACAAACAACAACGAACAACGCAGCCTCTACCAGCAAGAGAGCCAGAACACCTCTCGAATCACTTTCCACTATGCTAAACGCACTCTGGATGGAAGAAGCAAACTAAGGTCGCCCTCCATTTCAACTCTCATTTGAAGTTTTTAATTTTAATGTTCACAACTGCTTGGTTTATTCTCGTGTAGTAACCAACATCATGCCACTCTTCATTGCTAAAAGGATCAATGTAGAATGGAGCGAGACATCTGTGTGGATCATCGAACTTGATCGAACATCTGTAATGGGCATTAGTGAACTTCGAGATGTGATCATTCGACTATCTCATGACATTCGATTCCACAAATGCATCAACATAGTTGTTGTGGACATACCAAAAGTATACAGTTTACTACTCAACAAAGACTGGTCCAGCAAGCTGAATGGATATTTTGTTATAGACTGGTCACACGTATGGCTTCCATACAAGGGAAAAAACGAGCAAATCCTATTGTTATCCAAGAGGTATATGATGCACAATGTCACTCACATCAATGGAAAGAACGAATTGTTGGCCTTCGCAAAACTTATGTTTGGAAACTGCCTCCTCGAGACAACATTGGGGTGTTATCCTGCACAGCCAACTCCAACCCCACTAGACATGTAGTTGGGACTCCTTCCTTGCCCAACTGATGATAATGAAACATGTACAGTACATTGTACCAATATTATTAGTAGGAATAGCAACAATAGTATCGCTAGTACAAGTGCATCAAACGATCAACATATAGAAGAGTTATGGACCATGTACTTTGACAGATCAAGGACACATGACAACTCACAAGACGGGACTGTATTGATCGACCCATACAACAAGAAGCATCTGGTTTCAAGTCGCTTAAAGTTTGAGTGCATGAACAACGTTGCTGAGTATGAAGCCTCGTGTTGGGCTTGCAGAAAGCCATTAGCCTCAATGTGGTTGCACTCAAAGTGGTAGGTGATTCAAAGTGGCATGGTAGGTACGTAACACCATTCACTATTTGTCATCGCATCTTAAAAGTTACCAAAAATAGGTATGGCGACTGATCTTTAACTTCCTAGCATTCAGCATCACTGTTGTACCACATATGCATAATGCAACTCCCAATGCTCTGGAAAATGTTACTTCAAGAATGTCACCGATTAGGGATATATTTACTATTGAAATTTTGAACCATATATCCCAGATAACATAACTAAATTATGTGTGTTTAATGATGATCAACAAATACTAAATTTCATGGCTAACGCTTATATCTTTTGTTGGCTTATATGGGATTGACCTAGGTTCAGAAGAGTTATTTAGCCAAACAAATCCCGTAGCTACCGACCCTTTTGGCAACAGCCCGCAGAGTGTGGACTGAGGTCTCACCCGAGGTAGCAAGGGAGGGTATTGGAACTAGGGTTCCGCACCCTTGGGATGTTTGGATGTGGTCTGGAGGGTTCACGCATCGTTCTGTGGACCCGCACCACTTTGCTTCCATCTAGATTTGGAGCAAGGAAATTCCTTAATAATTATTATTAATGAGTTGTTATAGATTAGATCTACTTTTTAGGATCATTAATAAAACATTTGATAGAGATCACTAGTGCGTGCACCTAGAAAAGTTATAGATTTGCATCAACTCATAACATAAGCATAAGCATACATATCAAATAGATATATCAACCATAAATTAACCAGATCCACAATATTTTAGATTCAACATAGTATTTCAGAACCAACTTATCTTTATTCAACTCTTTTGCCAATACATCTAGATCTACCCTGCGCACTCAGCTGCAGGGTCTATGTACACAGCTGCGGACTCTATCAAGCCTCTGCGTACACAGTTGCAGAGCCTCTATCTACCCACCAACACCCTTGAATCGAACTTACAGATGAAGAATATACTGTCTTCACAGACCCATAGCACTAAAATTCATTCAAACACAAAAACTACTTTTTCCTCTTAGAGCCTCGTTCTATTTATACATTCCCATGGTCTGCGGACCATGGGCAAGCCAACTTACTTCCTATTATTCTATATTATTTCTTGGGTGGACAACCCTTTGAATCGACCTATTACATTTCATGCTTCGCATATTTCAGAATTTTACAATATTTTCATCCTAACGTATAAGCTTTAAGCCCCAAAACTGTTACGCGGGACCTTCGCTACCCAACAATCCCCCAACACAATCATCGTGACTCGTCTCGAGTCACTCGTTGGGGTGGCGAGATGCACTGCCTAGGCTTCGCGGTTCACCTCCTGATGAGTGACGTCCTTTGTTCTGTTGCTCCTTCTTTATCTCCTACAACACTTCTTCCAGCTCCTGCTTCGTTGTTGCTACCAATTCTCGTAACCGATAATTCTCATTCTGCTCTGCCCGATTAACACAGAACATGCCCTCGTAGGATTTTAGCTCTAGCTAGGGTGCTGCATATGGGACCTCCTCATACCAACGCTGCCAATTTCCACTCTCGTATCTTCTCTTTGCACTGTCTGTTGCAGCTTGTGTTGCAATTTCGCAAGACCATTGCTACAGTCCGCGGGATCCCAATCTCCAAGGTACATCAGAGACGACCTGTTAACTACAATTCCACCACTTGTCTCTGTATTTACAGCCTTTCCCTTATCTTTTATGTTTTTCCAACCAGCCCATGGGTGAGGCCGGGGCATCCGGACAAGTTCTTCTTCGTGTCTACAAATTTCTGGCACGTCCCTTACTGTCGCTATTGAACTCTGTGTGGTGCCCGCAGCTCTCAACACCATATTCTTCAGAAAGCCATGCATCTCCATTAGCCATATCACAACCCTCGAGCTTACTCCTTGAGTGTAGATAATGAAGAGTTCCATAGTGGAAGGGAGGCACAACAGCTTACGGTTCACAGAAGTGCAACTCGTTTGGTTGATGCCCTCCTGTGATTTATAAGAGTTTCGAAATTCAAATTCATTGGCTCCCACTTTTTCTGGTGCTCTCATGTTAAGCCTGCAACAGATCATTCCAGATATGGCTCGTACCCTGTCTCTTAATTGCTTGCCACCTGCTCCTTTTTGCCATAACTCAGACATCTTGTTATGAATAGTGACAGCAACGGTCACCTCTCTTCTTGTCAATTTAGCAGTGCATCCCTTTCCGTGTAACCGCAACCCTTGTGATAGACCAAATCTATGTGCACCCTAGTGGTCGCTTAGCTTCCCCCCAGACTGCTTTATCATCCCGCACTCTCTTTCAACTGGCTAGAGCGGTGAGACTGTCCCTTGGTCGGTTAGTCAGACGATTAGCCCACCCGTGTAGAGCTTCAAGCGACTGCCATTTACTCTTCCTGGGAAGGGGTCTCTATTGAGCTTGGCAAGCTGGACCGTGCCTCCATTTTTAACTTTTTTAACTACATAGGGACCCGACTAATGCACTTTGAGCTTGCTAGGGAATTTCTCAAACATGCTGTCATAGAGTAATATTAGATCATTCTCCTAGAAAGTGCACACCTTGATATGGTGATCTTGTCATGATTTCTCTCACTGTTTCTGTACTTGTTGATGTAATCCAACCAAAAACCATTCCTCCTCAAGTTTCTCTAGTTGTAGGAGTTGTTCCTCCAAAGCCCCGTGGTTTTCCATGCCTGTTATTGTCGCGATTCGCAAACTAGGTACAATGTATTCCATTGGCATGACAGTTTCATTGCCATAGACTAACCGGAAAGGTATCTGGCCTATCAACTTATTGCATGTCATTCGGTATGCTCATAACACAACAGGGATGCGCAAGTCCCAATTGTTTTTCTATGCATTATAGACGTTAGTCAACGCAGTCTCCAAACTTTTGTTGAACAGTTTGACGATCCCATTCGCTTGCGGATGGTGTGGCATACTTTGTTGATGATATATCTGGAATTCCTCAGTGAGTGCACTAATCGTTTCATTTAGAAAGTGTGTTCCCCAATCACTCATTAGAATTTTGGGACATCCAAACCATGTCAACATGTTCTCGAACAAAAATTTCGTAGCTGTAGTAGTCATGTAGTCCTTAACCAGTTGCGCTTCTACCCACTAGGTCAAGCATTATGTCGTAGTGATGATATAGCATGTGCCCGTCTTCCTTTGAGATGTGATAGCTCCCACGAAGTCGATTTCCCACTTCTCGAATGGTTGTAGCGTCATCTATGGCTTGAGTGGCATCTCATCCCTGCACGATGGTTTCCAAGTCTGTTGACATATGTCGCAGGCCCGACAATACACTTTCATGTCTTGATGTAAAGTTGGCCATCATAGTTCTGTGTAAATTTTGCTGTGGCACAACCCGAATAATGTCCTCCAGCAACCCCCCCACCATGTGCTTCAGCCAGGATCTGTCCTCGCTCAAATTCAGGTACATATCTGCGTAATATTTTGTCATTGCCCATTTTGTAGAGGTGACCTGCAATAACAGTAAAGTCTGCTATGCGTATCACCAATTCTTTCTTTTGCTAAATGGAATATCCATGCGGTGTGGTTTTTGTGGTTAAGAAGTGGATTATATCGTCAAAATGGCCATCTACAATGTGCATTACATATAGTTGTGCATCTAGTAGTCCTTCATCTAAGTTTGTGGGATCTTCATCATTTTTAATTCGGGACAGGTGATCTGAGCTTGCGTTTATACGTCTTGACTTTACGACGACTTTGAAGTCATATTCTTGAAATAATAGCAACCACCTATAAATGCGCCCCCCCCCAACACAGGCTTATTCACTAGGTATTTTAGCGTAGAGTGGTCAACATACATCTTAAAGTGTCCTCCGAGTAGATAGTGGTAGTATTTTTGGAGCGCATATACCATCGCCAATCCCTCTCGCTCAGTAGTGGAGTAATTCTTCTCAGCTTTTGATAATCATCGACTTGCGAACGCAATCGGGTGATCAAATCCCTCCACTCCTTCTTGAGTGAGTACCACACCTAACACGATACACGATGCGTCGACATGCATCTGAAATTCGATGTCCTATTTCGGAAAGACTAATATAGGGGTTGGTGCCATATTTTCCTTAAGCATTTACAAACTTTTGTTTCATTCCTCATCCCAGCAATAAGTAGCATCCTTCTTCAGCAATTGTTCCATTGGTGTTGTGATCTATGTGTAGCTTTTTATGAACTTCTGATAGTAACCAGTGTGTCCTAGTGTAGCGCACAGTTGTTTGACACTTCACAGTGCTTGCAGATTGAGTATGACAACTATCTTCATCAGATCCACCGTTAGACCTTGCTTACAAACCACATGGCCGAGCAGGTTCCCTTAGGGGATGAGGAAAGTAGACTTCTTTAGGTTCAACGCAATTTGGTTCTGATGGCATGTATCCAGCATTAACCGTAAGCTCACGGTATGTTTCTTAACTAGCCTGAATACGGTCCAATCATCAAGATATACCTCAAAGAACTTGTGTATAAATTCCTTTAATACAACTACCACAATGCATGAGAATATCACCGACACGTTCTTTAGTCCAAAGGGCATCACCATATACTAAGAAAAACCCCATTCGGTGGTCAAAGTTGTTTTACTCCTGTCCTCTGGCACGATCTTGATCTGGTGGTACCCCGAGAATCCATACGTGAAGGAGTAGGCTTCCTGTCCACCCACATTTTCCAGTACCTCATTTGGAAATGGCGTCGGAAATGGATCGTTAACACATGCATCATTGAGCTTTTTGAGATCCATGTAGATGTGAATTTCACCCTTTTGTTTCTTTTCCTACATAACCATAAGACTTACCCAGTCAGACTGCTATACTGGTTCAACTATTCCTACTGTAAGTATCTTGTCCAACTCTTCGTGAACCTTCGCTTTATATCTTGGATTCAACTAGTAATGCTACTGCTTAACTGGCTTTACATCTGGCTTCAGGGTTATCTTCATCATTCCTAGGTCACTGAGGATCCCTTTTAACTTCGTAATTTTTGTTGGGAATAAGTCTTGATATTCTCGAAACAATTTGACGACCTTTTCCACTGTGGCATCGTCCCAATAGTTCCCAAGAATTGCATACTTCCGCTCTTCCTTCGTTCCAATGTTTAATTGTTTCGTTTTTAGTGGCACCATGATGTTTGGATCCTTGATTGCTGGTCCACGCATGTCATGACTCCCCTATGTTTCTGGAATATTGATGTTTCTAGGGTTGTCCTCAACATCTTCTACCTGCACATTGTAACATTCCAAGGCCTAGATCAGCTGTCGCCACCAGTGTGGCTGCATGATCTCTTTTGGTTCCAGTGGTATTTTGAAAATGGTGGTCTTCACAACCTGCAACATGTCATCCACAGTATCCATCCATTGATCTTCAAAGAGGAATGTTGACAAAAACCCTTCGTGCAAGATACCCCACTCGCCTGTGCCATGTTAGAGCTCTGTTTCAGTACACCAGTTTCTTGGAATGACATCCAGGGTATTATAAAATAAGTGTACCCATTTTGATTGAGGCTCTTCTCCATAGGCTTGGACCCATCTGGTAAGGTGCATGCATGGATCATCACGTCCCTCGTATTTCTCTGTTATTCGTAGTTTTCGCCTACCAAATTGTATCTGAATCATGCGCTTGTAGCCACGCCAATCTTCAAAGGTTCCTTCATGTGTGCCCTACCATCACGCAGGCATCACGCGCAATGCCCATCTCAATGCATCAAACCGTTCATGCTTTGGTACACGCTTTCAAACTTGGTCAGGAATCCATCTACTCCTGTCAGCCCATCATACACAGTTCGCGATCCTGAGCTCTCACACAATACGATAATTTAGTCATCATATTGTAGTGTAACATGGCTACTCCATTCAACTGGTTATGCCATCGCTCATCTTCTTCGTCTGAATCTTCGGTGCAAGACTCTGCATGCCCCCACAATATTCTCCCTTCCTCCGTTGGCTTGACCCACTCTTGATTTCGTGGAGAAATTTTGTAGATACAATCTAATTCATCATCACTACCTTCATTGCACACGGGTTCAATATAATGTGGTCCTTCACCCAGATCTAGCGGAATGACTATGCGGAGCAACTTCTTCTCAACTATCATTTTCCGCTTCTTTAAATTAATAACCCCATTCATATTGGTGGCCTAGTCTATCCCTAACAATGCAGGGAAAGGGCTACTTTCATCCACGATTTCAATTACTTCAAAGTCCATCAGGGTGGTCGCGTCTTCTATATCTACCATAATTCCTTGCAGTCTTCCCATGGGTAGGATCTTCTGTTGGTTCGCCATCCGCAATTGAATAGGAGACCATTGTAGTGTGGGCTTGCCCATGCGCTTCCAAGTCTATTTAGGTAGTACATTTGCATCTGATCCCAAGTCCAGAATGATCTGATCCATCTCATAGTCGCCAATATGCGTCGTTAATCGCATTTCCCACCCTGTATGCGAAGCATGTTTCCCCAATTTTCGGACCACGCGAGGTTCACTCAACCCTGCACACCTATTTATTAATTCTTGTAAGACCCTAACCACCCTATTATCGTGAACCAATTTCATGCATGTCTCTTAAAAGGTAGTCAGCATCGAGGGTTCCCTTTCGGGCTCGGGTTGATCCCTACTACCTGGGGTAGAGACCATTGCGAAGCTCTTCCTAGCTTTTAGACATGTCTCCTTGCAAACCTTGGCATCGTCCTTGGTTACTTTCCTCTTATCCTCCCCTGTAGTTGTGCTACTTCTGAGCACCATGTTTATATTGGGGTCCTCCTCATGCGGTTCGGCCCTCATCATTTGGACGTTCTGCATTGTTGTAGGTTGTGTTGCTCCCTTCTCACGTATCTGTGCTATCAATGTGGGGAAATCTATTATTTCATTATCAAACTGCTCAGAATAAGGGCATGATATTTTGGTCGAATTGGTAGAGTCCCATGCGTAGTGTCCCAGTCCTCCACAGTTGTAACAGATTAGCTTCCCATAGCCCCTTCCTGGCCCCATTCCCCTCCGTCCTCATCCAAGTCCCTGTAACCCTCTGTGTGTTATTGTTGTAGCTGGATCCTGACCTCACACTTCAATCTGCATTCTGTAGACAGGTGACTGGTCCATCAATAATTGATAACTACGATAGCCTCGCTCCTCGTGGCTCACCGATCTACAAAAGTTGCAAAATAGCTGTTGGGGCGTCTAGTTAAATTTTGGTAGTAGATGACAGTTGTCCGTGTTGTGCTTTCCTCCCACGTGACAGATTGCACACCAAAGTGAGGGTGTCACTCTTGGCCTTACTTGTGCCTCTGTTTGCAATGGTATTGGTCCCCTTGTTACCACATAGTTCACAAAGACTAGACACTGATCTTTATCATGACCCTGGCTTCTACACTTTATACACCACACTTCCTCCCGGGCTTCTGAGCGGGGTGCCTGTTCTTGTTTTAACTTTTGCATTTCTAAACACAGGTTTTGTATTTGTGCGTGGATTTTCTGAACTCCCAACCACAGATCCTGTATTGGATTTTCATGCAACCTCATTGATGTCTCTAATAATTCAGCCCCCAGTTGAGATCTTTTGTGTGACAACGCTGTCCTCAGATGTGGAGTCAATGATGCCACAAACCACATGCAATTTTGTGCATCTAACAACGTCGTGTTCGCCTCGTAGATTGTACTTTTCAATATATGATCTAAGTCCCATGGAGTTTCACCAGGCATCATCGCGATCTCCTTGAACCCTATGATCAACTATGTTTCAGATTTCGATCGGCTAAATTCTTTTTTCAATTCGGCCTGGATCTCTGCTATTCCCTCATTCGGGTGATCGCTTGAGTACTTTATATACCATGTCAGTGCTCAGCCCTACAGTGCGCTAACTAGGGTAGCCTTTTTTATGTTATCATCCGTAACTTTGAGCACTTCCCATACTGTCGTTACCACAAACCAAAATTGTTCTGGATCTTCGCTTCCTGCTCCTTTGAATACTGGTAACTGGATTGCGCTCTTAAAGGATTTATAACTAATCACTTTTAAATCAAATGAAGTTTGAAACTACTGGATAAAATTTACCTTTTCAACCTCGTTAAATAAGAATATGAAACATAATTTTTTCTCTTCATCAAAATATGTGGCTACAAAATCTTATTTAAAAAAAATATCCATTACAACGGCATAAATGTAATTTAAAATAATATTATATGTGTTTGTAGGGAGAAATTCACAAGCTTTCCCCATGTTTGCCCACACAACTATGTACATGTATGTATAATAATATCAACATCATCTAAATAATCTAGAATATAATTCTATGGATAAGGTGCTCTTTGTTGTACAAGTGGACTTCAGCACAATATCGGATACAACCTATGGTCATCTACAAGTTACATAATTGGAAATCCTCTTTGACATTTTTCTTTCTTTTTGCTAACAATGGGAAGACATAAATATCTAAAAGCATATGAGAAGCGTCTTCATTAGAGATGACCAATCCTACCCATTGTACGAACAATAATAATTGATAAGACATGCACGATGTTGTTTATTTTCTAATGATAATTCACATTTATTCACTTCATATATGAACCATAATGAGAATCATAAACATAAAACAAACTATCTAGCACTATAAGTGACAATTTATCAATGCAATTAAATTTTCTTTTTAAGTTCTCTTTGCCCGACGTTTCCATGTCAAAAACTTCTTCACTACTTGCAAAATTCCACAAGTTGTTGAGTTGGTACCAAAAGTTGCTTAGGTTGTGGCCTCTAAGAACGAAATATTTATGGAGCATACATCCAAAGCCTGGTTAGCAACTAGCCTCATCTAGAAAGCATGTAAATCCTTGGTACCCACATCTAAAACTATAGTAAAGAAGACTTCTAAAATTCACACATGTGCTCAAGCTCCAACATAGATTGATCAAGGAAATAGAAACATAATCAACTTGTCATCAACCTAAACGAGCAGGGTAAAACATAGCTAATTATAAAATACAATTAATTATTCTTATAATTTAATTATTAACCTAAAAACCTTATTCTAAAATAAACCACAACTATCTACTAATTATATTTGGATTTTATATTAAAAAACACACGAACATGTTTTTGTTAAAGACAAACATAAATAATAAGATCATATTACCTTATTATCTCCTATGGATTCTCCTCCCATTGTTACTTTACGCATGTCATTTTAACGTGTATAGTCCTCTTTGCTACACATTTCCGCTGACTAAATTTGTCAACGCTACAATAATTATTTTTAGAAATGAGAAAATTTGACAGGTAGCCATGATTGTAAGGAACGATCCTGGATTGAACCTTAGAAGTACTGACGTGTAGTTGAAAACGTAGATGTTTGGGAAAATCTACGACGGTGCCACTATGCCAAATATCCACGATTGCATGCAATGGTGCTATTTTTAGAAATGAGAAAATTTGACAGGTAGCCATGATTGTAAGGAACGATCCTGGATTGAACCTTAGAAGTACTGACGTGTAGTTGAAAACGTAGATGTTGGGAAAATCTACGACGGTGCCACTATGCCAAATATCCACGATTGCATGCAATGGTGCTATGTGAGTAAGACTTTTTTTTACCAATATATCAGTGATATCATTTTCTACAGTCATTTCCCAAAGTCAAGAGGCCAGAACACCTTGTCTTACCCATCTATTTAGTGGCCATTGTAATCGTTTTTCTAAGAATGATGACCATAATAATAAAACACCAAAGAATCTCCACTAGTTAATAATGGTAGCTATAAGTATCGAATGACGAGATGTTTAAACTCTCATTAGTGAATGTTCAGAGTACCATTGAAGGTAGATTTGTTAATATAACCCCCTGTGAATGCTAAAAGATAAATTATATGTCTATATTGAGACGCACCAAATAGAATGATTGATTCAACTAAATATTTTCCTAGTCCTAAACTATATTTAAATAGAGGACTGTACTCTATTCAATTTAGTATTCAGGGATAAACTTTATATTGGTAAGATAGGCAGGTCCATTCAGTAAGATTAAAATAACCATATATAGAATTAAAGATAGGATAGACTTTAAATGTCTATAAATAACTTCATAAAGGAAACTAAGCCACCAAGGGTTCTAGTTCAACCAATTTCTCTCAATATTGCTTTATTGAATTTCTGCAAAACCTAAAAGTAGCCATTATTGAATTTTTGCAAAATCCTAAAGAAGCCATTATTGAATTTCTGCAAAACCCAGAAGCAAATGTGAGTGGAAAATTCAGCTAAAATACTCACCTCATGTGTATATTTCTCAATAGGAATTGTAAATTCCCTTCCGAAACCAAGATATGTTATTTTAACAACTACCCTTTTCTTATCCACAAGGAGATTGTGACCCTGCTTCCTAATCATTGGCATTATAAGTAGTTAAAATTGGCAGAGAACTGACAGTATCAAAACCATTTCAACAAAAAAAATACGAAGTCATTGTGTTTTCACACTTTGAAGTGTTGGTGTAAATGAGAATACCTAGCAACATATTCAGGGAGTTCTTCACCTTGTTGATTTAGCTGGGAGTGAACGCTTATCGAGGAGTGGAGCAATGGGTGAACGGTTAAAGAAAACACAGGCCATTAACAAACTCTTATCAGGCTTAGGGGATGTGATTGTTGCCCCAGCTAATAAGGAACAACACATACCTTACAAAAATGGAAAGTTAACATATCTACTTCAGCCATGTCTTGGAGGGGATTCCAAGACACTTATGCTTGTTAACGTTTCCCCAGATCTTAAATCATTTGGTAAGACATTTTGTAGTTTGAGGTTTTCTGCAAAGGTCAATCCTTGTGAAACTGAAGTACCCAGGCGGCAAACAAATAGCAAAGTCAGTTATGTTCATGGTTGATTGAGTAGCTACTATGGATCACAAGCTTTATTAGTTCTCTATGGTTGTAATATGTTAAAATCAGTTTTCCTTTTTGTTAGGCTCAATTTTAACTTCAAATTTAAATCAAATTAATTTTTTTTCCAATAATATGATTTGATTTATTAAACCATAACAATTAATTAACCAAAATGAAAAAAATTCCAATATAATTTTTTAGACTTCACAATGTTAACAATTATTTCACAGTGTTGAGCCCTGTTATTTATTCAATGCAAAGCAACCTCTCTGTATAAAGAATCATGCCAATTTCCCAAAACCATCTGTAAGAAACCTCAGAAAACTTAATGCATTATTATCTACTTCATATATACCATTTAATTACCGATCACGTTAATCACACATCTCAAACTCTCTCCTTTAATCATGTAATTGAATTCCTTGTTGATATCAGCAAATGAAACCTCATGTGTATAAAATTTCTCCAGTTTAAGGTTCTACAAGAAATACAGTAGGAAAGGAAGTTAGATTAAAAGCCTAATTAAAGACGAGCAGTGACTCAGTACGAGGAAAGGAAAGGAAATGAGCAAGCATGGTGTGAAAGAGAAATATATTTGTTAAGTGGCAAAAATAAATAAATGGTATAAGGTTTACTTTATCCATATACAATTATACAAGGCTTAGAAAATTAGAATGGGGCTTATAGTTTCCAACAAAGAAGGTTCCTTTCAGTGTCTTCTCATTCAGAAAATTCATTGGGTTGGTTGCAAACACTGTGTCTGAATGTGGGACATCCAATAAAACGGCTACACCACATCCCTGAACAAACACATAACCATGTGATGCTTTAGCTAAAACTTAGTGTATATTTACAATTTCAGAAGAAGGAGAAGGGAAAGAAAACTAAATACATCATGGAAGGATTCGAATGCATGGCCTTGAAATTTCCTGTGCACTCGATGTTGTAGTCCACCCCTCCATTAATTTTCTCAGCAATAACCTGACAAGCTCCCACAGTCTAGTTCTAATTTATAACATTTCTTGGAATACCAACCACATCTCCACAAGCTAACAAAAATGATGACGAATCACATCTCCCATATTTCAAAAGGAAAAGACGACATATAAATTGATACAATTTCTTTTATATTGCAAAAGTAGGTAATTCGTGGCCAGAAGGAAAATTAAGTCCCCATGTTAATAAGTTGCGTGCCTGGACGAATTTCAAAAGGAATGATTCCTTCCTCCTCAAAAAGGGAAAGAGAATCTGATATAGACTATAGATTATATTCCCTGTATATATGTGGAAAGGACAGAAAGGAAATCATGTTCTTTAATATATCCTTGAAAGAGAACTTTCAGGTGTAGAGATATTTAAGATAATGACACCGTAACATGAAAAGATTGGTCTAACTATTGACAGGAGTTTGGAGTAATTTATGTCCAAACGATCATACTACATCAACCAATTTTTCAATGTAATACCATTGTATTGTCATATCATTCTTGCAATTATTTCAAACGTCCATCAAACTCTGCCGATGAATGGAACTCAAAATGGATTGCAATTGTATCATCTTTTTGCCGTTATTTTGGTTTAAACTTGATTGTGTACAAATAATAATGAAGACATGGGCTCATTTTATTTTGGTGGCTCATCTTATCATCTTTTTGTCGTTATTTTGGTTTAAACTTGATTGTGTACAAATAATAATGAAGACATGGCCTCATTTTCTTTTGATGGCTCATCTTCTTAATGTGAAGAGGAGATTTCATCCACCAATTGTAAGAAATCTATAGCAATTCTATATGCGGAATCTGAATACTTTAAAGAATCTAAAAATTAAACTTCAATGCCCATGATTACCTCCAGCCATTGATGACGCTCTTGCTGCAAACCACAGTCCACTTGCTTCTTCACTGAAACAATAATCCAGCTTCAATCCAAGCAAAAATAAAAATCACAGAAAATCTGAAGGCACTTCCAAGCTATGGTCTCTCAGCTAGATGGTGTAAACAACTGAAGGGGATTGAGATGCTAGCTTGGGGACCAAACAGATGAATTTATAGCCAGGCTTCCATAAAGCTTCTAATGGCTATGTGTCAGCTGTTCCACAGATCAAGGTAGAGAACTCCACATGGAGTAATGGACCACTTCAGAAGCTCCAACCAGAAAATTAATTAACTGCAGTTGATTTCCTTAATTTAAGGAAATTACTGTAGTTGGTTTCCAAAAATTAAGGAAAGACTGCAGTTTAGTTCCATAACAGTTGGTAAACATTAATGGAGCTTAACATTCTCCCACTTGGTCCATACTTCCAAACTTAATGTCTCAACTTAAAAACTATTAACAATCTGTGTATTAAGTAATAGATACATGAATCATGGCGATAAGTCCTCTAATGACGAGTATTATATTCCATGTATTACTATGTATTTATTCTTATTATAATTTATGTGGCAACAATTTCTTAATGAATAAACCTTATGTTTATTCTTGGTCCTTCTTAAATGAATTTTCTCAAATCAACTTAAGGTGCACATAAATATGAGAAAGACCATCACAATAATTAAGAATTTCATTAAAATAACATTGTCCATTCAATGAGAAACTACATAATGGAACCAAGTCCCATATTTATTACATGATCCTTGAATTTAAATGGTGGCATGCCCTTAATCAAAGGATCAGCGATCATCAATTCAGTGCTGACGTGCTCAATGACCACTTTCTTTTCTTTAACACGTTCCCTTATAGCTAAATTCTTAATGTCGATGTGTTTATTTCGACTCCCACTTTTGTTGTTTTTTAGCCATAAAAACAGCAGCTGAATTATCACAATATATTCTCAATGGCTTAGAGATAGAATCCATAATTCTAAGCCCAGAAATGAAACTCTTAAGCCATACACCATGTAAAGTAGCCTCAAAAAAGGAGACGAACTCGGCTTCAATGTTGTAGTCAGATTCTTGTAGATACACAACATAATCACTAGGAATTGTTGATCTCTTTGGTCTAGTAGATCTTCTTAATGTTGTACCATCATCTTCCTAAGAAGTATGTGGTTCAACTTGTTGTTCAAAAGTTCTTGGCAACTCTTGAACTCCTTGATCTATTGGAATATCGTCACCAGCTTGTGGAACTTCAACGATTGGTTGTTCAACACCAGTTTGTACTTGAGGGGTGCTATGAACAATAATCAATCTATCACTTGAAATGGAAGGTTGAGATTCTGAATGATCCTTCTCAGAAACTATGTTTCTGGTTTGATCGCTCCCACTGATCAAGTCATTTTCAAGAAACTTCACATTTCTTGATACCACAATCCTAGTGCTATGAGATGGACAATAAAATCTGTAACCTTTAGACCTTTCAGCATATCCAATGAAATACCCACTAATGGTCCTTGGGTCCAGCTTCTTCTCTTGTGGACTATAAATTCTCACTTCAGACGGGCATCCCCAAACGCGCATATGTCGCAAAATCGGTTTCCAACCTTTCCATAATTCAAATGGCGTTTTAGAAACTGTCTTGGTTGGAACTCGGTTTAATATATACACTGTCGTCCTAAGTGCTTCAGTCCACAAGGATTTAGGAACATTGGAGCTGCTAAGCATACTCCACACCAAGTGATGCATATATTAAAATTGAGGCTTAATAAAATTTCATGTTTTACCAATGTAAATCATGCTCAAAATTGAATCTAATGACATAAAAATTGCTTGTGGGCTAAATTTTTAATTCAAGCAGATTCAATTATTCATTGTTTTGAACTTTATGATAAAACTATTCATTCATAACTCCTGTGGGTAGGTTATGAAATTTTATCCTAATTAATTACATAAATATAATAAAAATTCCCGTGGGATAAAATTTATTATATTTAGTCTAATTAATTACAATTTAATGTCTAAATAACCTTTATGTGATCTAACCAATCTAAATATATACTTTTATTTAATTAAAGATGTTGTGGCTATTCTCCAATTAATTAAAATTATATGGATCACTAGACATTATTCTTTATTTAAAATGTCAATTTGCTGTCAGCATTACCGTAAATGACTGCAAATCGATTGTTCAATTTATAAACAAAACCCGAATATTGACTGAAGCAGCATTGATCTACTTTGCACTTGCATAGCAAATGTAGTTTGAAGGCTAGCTTGCTTGACTTCAGGCTCCGTCCTTAAGTTTATAAAACAAACAAAATAGAAAAGCAAACAAGCTATTCTTTCACAAGATAAATAAAATTAAATTCCTTTTAATAAAAACCATATAATTAAAATAGTTTATATTTTGAGGAAATTTATTGTTCTTAGTCCACATAAACTTCATGGAGACCAAGAAAACCAATGCTAAAATTAAAATATGCACTAATTAAAAAGTTATTTTATTAAAAAATATCCCATAAAAAAACTAGTTCAGTGAATAATATTTCTCATTATTGCCTTGCATATTATAACTTGAATATAATATATATATATAAAATAATTAGACCAACTAAGAGCCAATGTGAGAGCACTGATATGTTTCACAACTCAGGAAAGCGATCCTTCAACTAAGATGTTGTGAAACAGCCCACAAGGGGCAATTCTATAATGGAACTAAGGATCAAATTAAAATATCATCTACTTGCACTATCTAAAACTGTGTTTCAGAGTATATTTGCCATTAAAAGCGGCAACTTTGCTATACTGAATTTGCCCACTACTGTAAATAACAAAATGTGTCTCAAAGAATGGAAAAACATGCTATTCATTTCAACTTCAAATAGAATATTGGTGATTTTATAAACTTATTATGTACATAGGCAGCCATCATAACTATCGTGCAAAGAACTCTAATGCTAAAGACATCATTCCACAAAGAAATTTTGGCCTGGAAGTCTTGAAGCAGAAATTGCCAACAATTGTTAAGAATTCAAAAATCATTGTTTTTTTCGTACGCATCCATCCCATCGGGACAAAGGCATCGATACAGAAGTGGACAAGTGCAGCAAGGAAGAACCTAGGCCTCCATGACCCATGGGAGCCTGAGCTACTTTGCTTCTTCTTAGACATACCACACATACCTCCCTATTAGAGGCACCATAAACACTGATTTCATTCCAAGAGTAGTAGGTGAGATCTTAGCAGTCATTGTTAGTGAAACAACACATTAAATTGCCTCCATATGAGATATGGTGATTGTTTAAGTGTGGTTCTAAACAATATACCAACAGAAACGACCGGTTCATCAAACCTAAAGTGGCATTAGCTCGACAGACAAGAAGTACCATCTGAGTGGAGTATTTGTACACAAGGTGACCAACAATAGCCTAACATCAAATAATAATTCCTGCCTGATAATCTTACCAGCATTAATGCATTGAACCCCGTAAAATCTCAACAGTTCAAAGCACTTGGGGCTCTAGTACTAGAATGGGTAATATCTCCCAGGAAGTCCCAATGTTGCACCTTTCCTAACACAAGACATCAAAGACAAAATACACTTCCTCCAGGCTGTCCAGCTTTATTCCAAAAATAATCAGAATGAACTAGGTGACTTCGTAACTGAGATAGTCAAGCAAAAGACAAGATCTTACAAAGCCGACTACCGATGGACTGTCCAGTTTTATACCACGGAATCGAAAAACTGGGAAGCTTTATGTCTGAGATGTTGGAATATAGAAATGAGATCTTACAAACCCAGAAGCAAGAGCTCAAAAGCCCAACTAACCATAGACTGGCCAGCATATTCCATGAAAACAAAAAAAGGACAATGAAAATTCGTAAATGAGCTGTTCAAACTCGGAAATCAGATCCTAGATTTCTAATTGAGTTATCCATCAATAACAATGAGATTTAAAAAAAAAAAAAACCCAACATCCTTGATCAAATCCCAGATTAAATTATATTTTGCTTCTAAGAAAGGAAGCCCCATAGACCAGCTATATAGGAAACTTATACTTGGGTTGTTTAAAGTCGGAAACAGGATCTTGGCCTCATGACTAAGCTATCAAACCTTTCAAACAAGATCTTAAAACCTCAACGTTCTTGATCAAATCTCCAAATAACTGGATTTTTGTTCCAACAAAAGAGGCCCTCTAGCTGGCATGTGGGTGTAATTTGGTCCCAGTAGACGCATATGGCCTGAATAGACTGGAAGATGTTTATATCTGTGCGTATGTGGGTGAAAGTTCGTCACCTTTGCCCATCATACTGTGCATAACCTTAGTAGATCAAACAATTATAATACCCAGATCAACAGACAACCATTTCCAATCAAATGTCGCCGAAAAATTAACCAAAAATCCCTCCCAGATTCCCCTTTCGAACCAAATTAATATAAAAAATAGCCTCAGAAATAACAATTCTCAGTGAAATATTTGAGAAAATTCCTTCTTGTGTACACGAATGAAGATTTCAAGAATCCCACGGTTCAAAGGAAGAATTTCCATGGCCTGTGCATTTAGAACTGGAGTTTTCGATTGATTTTGCTAAATTTGATTCAAATTCTTAGAATTCAACTAAAATTTTAAAGAAACTGTCAACCGTCAAGCTGGATTTGAGTCGCGGAATCGCAAATTTAGAAATTTAATCTGGATTGTGCAATGAAAAGATAGCTAAAGAATCAGAAAAATAGGTTTTCTAAAAGTTGTTTAAAATTTTGTCGGGCCTAACAACCAGCACTGTTGGAACCTCAGACATTTTTCTCAAAGATCTTTGCTTCTGAGACACATTCCTTCTTACTCTCCACACTTAAATACGAATTGATCTTTGCACAGCGGACTGGATCACTGTCTTGGATAATGATTGAAGGGAATGCTAAATTTATTATTCCCTAGCAGTGTCGAACAACAGAAGTTGTTGTTTTGAACCCCTACGTAAAATCTTTTTAATCATTGTTTGCGTTTATTAATCTCAATTTCTCATGTGAAGAGCTATTTTTCCGGTTCTATTTCTTTCCCTTCACTGAAGATTTACAGGAGGAATTGGTAGAAATCTCGGGGACTATGCGTACTAGGGGTCAGAAACCAGAAGGAAAGCAGACCAAAGACAAGGCGGAGATAAATGTACCGCTCTGATACCAAATGTAAGACAATTTGCAACAGCGATTCTATATGCGGAATTAAAGAATCTAAAATTGAAATTTCAATGCCCAGGATTGCCTCCAGCCATTGATAACGCTCTTGCTGTAAACCACAGTCCACTTGCTTCTTCACTTAAACAACACTCCAGCTTCAATCCAAGCAAAAACAAAAATCACAGAAAATCTGAAGGCACTTCCAAGATATGCTCTCTCAGCTAGATGGTGTAAACAACTGAAGGGGATTGAGATGCTAGCTTGGGGACCAAACAGATGAATTTATAGCCAAGCTTCCATCAAGCTTCTAATGGCTATGTGTCAGCTACTCCACAGATCAAGGTAGAGAACTCCAGATGGAGTAATGGACCACTTCAGAAGCTCCAACTAGAAAATTAATTAACCGCAGTTGATTTCCTTAATTTAAGGAAATTACTGCAGTTGGTTTCCAAAAATTAAGGAAAGACTACAGTTTACTTCCACAGCTGTAGGTAACAGTTGGAAAAAATTAATGGAGCTTAACACCCCTGAGTGTTATATTCATTGACAGGTGATATCCCAATATCTAACCATTCGACTATGGTGTCACCTCTAGAATTTTCACTTTCAATTAATCTCCTTATCCATTCCACTTCCCTACACTCATTAGGAATCCAATAAAGAAACAATGATGGATGACAGTGCAAACCACCAAGCCCCAACATTTTCTCTCCCTATTTCACACAAATCAATATCCACACACTGCAACTTGCTAGACACATAAATGAGTCGTTCTATATCCATGTTGATTTCAAAATCAATGTAATATTTATCCATCTAAATTTTGTTTACCAATGCATCCAACACACACTACCTCTTCATGTAGCATTCATAATACTCAGACTCAGCACCATGTCTCCTAATAATTAGGAAATCGAGTTCCTCCACATGTAGTGGAAGCTTCCTTGCAATCAAATATATGTATTTCAGAAAACTAATCATATCCCTACTATATTATATTTCCCACCTCAAGGATGTGACATTTACAATATTGGATTCATTTGCACTATTACCATTTCTTCAACCTATATCAGAAATCCTAGGACCTTAGATTGCTCACTAGGATCCATGTTATAAAATTTATAGAAAGAGTAAGCACCCCTCTCTGTTACCAGGAATAGTGTCCACTTGGATGCTACTATTCCCACTAAGATTGGTGGCTATCTTAGAAACAAACAACTAAAGTCTACTTTCTCTTTCCTTTATGAAAATAGATAGGAGTGGAACAGAGGAGACCAACCTTAGTCTTGCGCTTGATTTCCTCCCTGATAGAGCTTTGCTGCTTTTTCTTTGTCTCCCCAGCTTCAAAGAGCACCTGTAGAATCATAGCAACATACTACTATTGAAGAACAAAAATCTATATTCATAAATAACACAAGACCAGATGTGCGCTAACTATACAAATGCATATATAATGAAACATACAATAATATGGAGGAAAACTCGAATAGCTTTATTAAGATGAAAAGTAGCAAGAGGATTACAACCATATGTTCTAACCCAACATCATCATCCAACAAGGAGGCCCTTTTTCACCTCAAGTAAAGCTTAGATCACCCAACACTATGAAATTACATCAGAAAACCAACAACACTTCTCTATAAGATACAAAGTTCCAGCCTCCGGATCTCTGTGATGAGGGATCCATATACAGATGATTATAGGGGAGTGAGTCATCTTCTGGGATCTTGATTAGTTTCCTCTCTCTGATAGTTCCTACTTCCACTTGGAGAATGATGATCTCTTGCTCACCCCTGGTCGAAAACAGAGAGGCAAGTGTCAGAGGGGAAGCTTTTGGAAGATTCCATGATCTTCCACCTCGCATTTTGTCCCTACCATTTGTCCATTCCTGACCATCGCACCCTACAGAGGAGAAATTCAGTATGCATCACACCTTGTACACTAGAAAGGTGATATGGATCGCACCCTCTGCACTGGGCTTTCCGTATGGTCCAGTTTTGACCATTTATGAGCAGTTTTCAGTGGAGAACTTCTGCGAGATGATGTAGTCAGCTGACCTTGTTCCTTTAGGCAGTGATGCAACACTTTTAGGGATATAGGAGCCCTCAGTTTATGGACATTTATGATTGGGGTTGAAGTGCCCAAAAATGTCTATAACAGTTTCCCCCTAAAGCATGAGGTCATTAATCTTTTTGATGTCGGGTGAAATGCTTTACTATGAGGATCCGAAGTTTTTTCGAACTGGGAGGCAACCTGTAATAAGATAGAATACAATACGTTATTTTGACAACATTTTTTCATGATCTAACTGAGGCAGGCATTCCCATCCTCCACTTTATAAACTGATTTTCATGTACATAGGACAAACAATCATCTGTGTGACTGACTGATGATATGGACTCATCATCCTTCGATTTGGATGATCATCTGTTCGACAATGATGTACACTTGATGTCTTTATATTCCTGAATATATCGCAGCCTGGATGGATGAAACTAGATCCGGGGTCTTCAAAACTCGTTCAATCTTCACTCAGAGTACAAGTCGATCCATGTCAAAAATGTTCTGGAGTCAAACATGGAAAGACATCGCCTGATTACCAGCCAATGATGTAAGCTATTAACAGGCGCAAAAGGAATCACCAATAATGACAATGACCCTCAAGGTACTACAGTACAATTCGCATGGTGTGAAAAAGGACTTGGCATCAAACACCAACGTAAAATCTCTCAGTCGAAGGCCATAGATGTAAACCTGTCGCTGAAAGTGAGAAACTTGCCATTCAGGCATACAAGCTTCAAAGTACTGAAATGGTTGTTCCTAAGTCAACTTCTTGGATAATGAGCTGATGTTGACAAGAAGTGACCCGTCGCAGGAGGGCCTTAATGAATCCCACATCAACGACATGGAACGAAGAAAAATGATTTTGGAGGTGAAAACAATCTGATGATACAGGGTTCAGGATGGCAGTCATGACGGAATGGAGCATGAATGTATTGCAGTGGGTGAGACACAAGTGAATTGTCTGAATGACTTCTCTTGAACATATCGGTGACACTAACGTTGGATTGGTAGCGTTAACCCCAAATATGGATGGTGTGACGAACCAATGGTGATGACCAGTGAACGGAACAACCCAACCTG